>CAJHQQ010000773.1:0-142877 GCA_905132885.1 Moricandia moricandioides
TATACTACTTGTAGTTTCTACTTCTTGCAGAAAAATCTAGTTATAGTTGACATTAGCTTTATATCTTATCGAACCAATACCATTGGATTTGAATGGGGGACGTGTGGGGATTACCTCAGCCTTTAAACAAAAACAACAGTTGAACGGCGTTTTAGGGTGAAAACGAACCATCGGCGTTTTCCACAGCCCACACTAATGTTCGCCCGTTTCTTCAACCGCTTGCCTCGTGTGCTTCTCACTGGGACTAACTTCATTATTGGGCTTTAAAAGCCTTTACAAAAGTCTTCATTTTTCACTGGGCCTTCTAAATCCCAAATCAGTGGTGACAAGGTTTTCCGACATAATCTGTATTCTGTGGGTCCACCAAACATCTATTCTAGGCCTGACGTCAATATTGGGCTTTAAAGCCTTTTTACAGTCTTCCTTGTTCATTACAGTAGTGGTCACTAGCCAGGCAACCCGACATAAACGGTCTTGCGTTGGGTCGACGTGGAACTTCAAAATTCGAAAATTCAAACGCGTATAAAATAAAATAAAATAAAGGCAAAAAGAATATGCACGCAATCTTATCTTCATTATCTTTAGATTTAACCGGTTGCTAAAGTAGGAACCAGACCGTACCGCACCAAAGATGCACAGAGACTAACCTATGGTCGTAACTGACCGAACCAGACAGAGAGCCAACCTTCTAGAACACATATTTATATTCCGATTTTACCCCTAACATTCTTATTCTTCGTCTCTCAGGTCTGAAGTCTTGGTCTCTTGGCGAATTTTCAAGCTTCTTTTCTTCTATTTTCTAAACTTAAATTTTGTCTTCGGAAACTTTTGAATATTCATTTGAAACGGAAGGAGAAGGAAGATGACGACTATGGAGAGCTTGATTGGGTTGGTTAATAGGATTCAGAGAGCATGCACCGTGCTCGGTGACTATGGTGGTGGAACTGGTGACAACGCTTTCAATTCTCTCTGGGAAGCTCTCCCTACCGTCGCCGTCGTTGGTGGTCAGGTGATTTTCTCAGTTCGAAGTAGCTTTGACTTTTTCCTCTGTTTGACTCTTTCAACTTGTGCAGAGTTCTGGAAAATCTTCGGTTCTTGAGAGCATAGTTGGGAGAGACTTTCTTCCTAGAGGATCCGGTTTGCGAAAGCTTAAACCTTTTGCCATTTCTCTTAGTGTGCTTGTGTAATAAGGCAAAGAGCTTTGGTTTTAAACGAAGAAAGTGTTTGTGTAGGTATTGTTACGAGACGCCCTTTGGTGTTGCAGCTGCATAAGACGGAGGAAGGAACAGAGGAGTATGCAGAGTTCCTTCATCTTCCCGAGAGTAAATTCACAGACTTTGGTATGTACCTTAACAATTATGTAAGTTATGTTATGAGAATATAAGCGTGTTCTGCTTCTTTCCTGCTTTGTTGGTTACTTAGGTCTTGTTTTTGTGCTCCTGTCATCTGAATTCATCATGTGGGTCAGGCTAGAAAGTTCTTTGAAGTTGAAAGTGTTCATTGACTTTTGCTTGAAAATTCTTTGATGTTGGCAGCTTTGGTTCGCAAGGAGATCCAGGATGAGACTGATAGAATCACTGGGAAGAGCAAACAGATATCTCCAGTTCCTATTCACCTCAGTATCTTCTCTCCTAATGGTCTGCTTCAGTCACAGTCTGCAGATTTTTACTTCCTGTAAATTGTTATGCTCTTGTTTCTAGAACTAAGATCCTTGTCTGCTCCTTTCTCTGTTGCGTTACAGTTGTTAATCTGACCCTCATTGACTTACCGGGTTTAACTAAAGTGGCTGTTGGTATGATTTTTCACACCTCTTCTTTGGGTTTCACATTTTTTGTTATTTGATGGATGTATGATACTGTCTTTGATGTCCAGAGGGACAGCCAGAGACCATCGTTGAGGATATTGAATCCATGGTTCGCACATACGTTGATAAGGTGAGTATTACTACTTTTTTCATATTTGTAACATTTCAGAAATGCAAAACCACATAACAAACCTTTTGGTGAGTGAGCCCAAAGAGCTCTTTCTAGTTCTTAAATCGGTTAATTCTGTTATTTCTGCAGCCTAATTGTATCATATTAGCTATATCTCCTGCCAACCAAGACATAGCTACATCAGATGCAATCAAACTTGCTAAAGAAGTTGATCCAACAGGTTTGTTTGTTGTTTCTGTTTGCAACTATTGTCTTCTGATGATGAGTTAAGCATTTGATTTTCCCAGGCGAGAGAACATTTGGTGTCCTTACCAAGTTAGACCTGATGGACAAAGGAACTAATGCATTAGAAGTAAGCACCTCTTCATCTCTTTTGTTTCATATGTCCTAGTCTACCTTAATAATTACTCTGTTTTTGAGTATTGCATGATATATATTATCTTCAGTCAGCTAGCTAATCCTAGGAGGATAATAGTTACTAAATCTACATGTGTTTTCCTGTTCTTAACATAAGTTTGTGCCTTGATAAGGTTCTTGAGGGAAGATCATACAGGCTGCAACATCCTTGGGTTGGGATAGTGAACCGTTCACAAGCAGATATTAATAGGAACGCTGACATGATGCTTGCAAGAAGAAAAGAGCGGGAATATTTTGACACCAGTCCTGACTATGGTCACTTAGCCAGCAAAATGGGTTCAGAATATCTGGCAAAGCTGCTCTCTAAGGTGTTGACTCAAAGCCTCAAACACTTAAATTTTTCTCGTATTGTTATCAGTTTCCATATGGTCTTTGTTTTTTTGGTCCTGCAGCACTTGGAGTCTGTTATCAGGTCACGTATACCAAGTATCTTATCCTTAATAAACAAAAGCATCGAGGAACTTGAAAGAGAGTTAGACAGAATGGGCAGGCCCGTTGCAGTTGATGCTGGGGTGAGTCTTTCTTTACATGAAACCATTTCTCTTCTTCTTTGCTGTGTGCTTAAATCTGATGTTCTCACTCTCAGGCTCAACTCTACACTATACTGGAGATGTGTCGTGCATTCGATAAAGTATTCAAGGAACATCTGGATGGAGGGTAAGCATCATTACTGATCTTCCTCTGGAAACCTTAGTGATCCTATTCCTAAAACTTAAATGTTGCATTTGTAGACGTCCTGGAGGTGACCGTATCTATGGAGTCTTTGACAACCAACTTCCAGCTGCTCTTAAAAAGCTTCCTTTTGATCGCCATCTTTCTCTACAAAGTGTTAAGAGAATAGTCTCTGAAGCAGATGGTTATCAACCTCACTTGATTGCACCAGAACAGGGTTATCGCCGTCTTATTGAAGGTGCGCTTGGTTACTTTAGAGGTCCAGCTGAAGCTTCTGTGGATGCTGTAAGTTCTTACACACCTTCAGTTTCTTACATATACAAGATCATAATGAGTTTGGTGATTCAGGTTCACTTTGTCTTGAAAGAGCTTGTGAGGAAGTCAATAGCAGAAACTCAGGTGATACTATTGATTCTCACAATCTATGGATAGTGAGCAAGAATGGGTTGGACTGAATGAATCTCTTTGCAGGAGCTAAAGCGTTTCCCTTCGCTGCAAGTTGAGATAGCTGCAGCAGCTAATACATCCTTGGAGAAGTTCAGGGAAGAAAGCAAGAAGTCAGTTATTCGACTTGTTGAGATGGAGTCTGCTTATCTAACAGCTGAGTTCTTCCGGAAACTTCCTCAAGAGATGGAAAGACCAGTAGTAACCAACAGCAAGAACCAAACCGCTTCTCCTTCTCCCGCAACACCAGACCAATACGGAGATGGACATTTCAGAAGGATAGCATCGAATGTATCCGCGTATGTAAGCATGGTTTCAGACACACTTCGCAACACCATCCCAAAGGCTTGTGTTTACTGTCAGGTTAGACAAGCCAAGCTCGCGTTGCTCAATTACTTCTACAGTCAGATCAGCAAAAAAGAGGTAAAAACTATATACTAAAGAGTTAAATGTCTCAACTCCTTGTGTCAAAACTTATATATATATATGGTCACAGGGGAAACAGTTGGGATTGTTGCTGGATGAAGATCCGGCATTGATGGGTAGGAGACTAGAGTGTGCTCAGAGGCTTGAGTTATATAAGAAAGCGAGAGATGAGATTGATGCAGTTGCTTGGGTGCGATGAATAAAGCCATAGTGGGCCAGTGTGTGACTGGTGATGGTTTTTGTAATTAGAAACCTATGACTTCGTGTGTGTTGTTGTACTTGTAATTTGCTCGTTGGCTATGCCTTTGTACGTGTAGTAATCATCAATCAGACCATGTTGGGACGACATTTGTAATAAGACTTTTCATTTCTATTTGAAAACGCCATGGAGTTTCACTTCAGTGATAGTAAGACTTCGCAACTATCATTTTTAGTTAAGCCTTGGTTTGAACTAAACGGGCTAAAATCGAATCGGTCTTTGTCCTGTTATTTGATCCTCCTGAAGAAGAGAGGCGCGCTTTCAACAGGAACCAGGTTCGAATCTTAATTGTAAATGATAGCTGCAACCCATTTCTCACCTACCAAGTTGTTGCTTGGTTATGAAGGGAAGAGCTGACGATAATCTTGAGACGTTAAATAAGATGTTTGTAGAATCTACCGGCCATATTGTTAGCTACTACGAATCTAAAGGGAAACTTCTAAAGGTTAGGATGTGGTTATCTTACAAGGTTACTGAGATCACACATTGAAAATATGTAAAAACATGAGTAATATATATATAAAAGATTTGGACCAATCCACTTACGACAATTCGTTTTAAGTTCAAAATCTATGATAAGATTGAATTTATCATGATATCAGAGTAACCTAAGTCCACACTAAAAAAAACTTTCATAAAGAGCACGATAGATTGTACAAAATTAATGATGATACACACCATTATCTCGAAAAGTGGAAAGAAGACTCCACATAGAAAATGTATAAAGATTTAATATATAATCTACTTGTGTCCATTCACTTACAGTTAAAGAATTTAATATATAATGAATCAATCGCGAACCGCCACATGTCAGTGGGGCCCACAAACAGTTTAAGAACCAAGTTCTTAATGGAAGGTTTTTAGAGCTGGTTCTAAAAAAATTGTGGGTCCCACAATGTTTTAGAACCCCTCAAAACCACCTAAGACTCCCCATTGGAGGTGGTCTTATCACTAACTAAGACTCCCCATTGGAGGTGGTCTTATCACTAACTAACTGATATTAAGTTAGAAGCGCATGATAAATCCATCCATCACTCGTTTCTGATGCTCTGTTTGGTGTGGTGTGCATTAACTATTATCACTATGTGTCTCTGTCAGTATCAAAGACTAGGTCTTGCCGATAAAAAAAACAAAACAAAAGAGACTTCCCAAGTCTACTTACCTTGTCGTATACGTGACTAGGACTTGCTGTAGTATACCCGCATTTTCGTCGCAATAATCGCATTTTTACTCAGAAACTTGTTAGCCTTTGACGTAGTAATCAAGTTTCCTAATCCACGAAGCGACCTGAGTAGAAGTCAATTAAATTCACCAAAATGACTTGTAATTATGGTCACGCATCCACTTGAAAAACCCTACTTAAAAAAAAAAAAGAAAATTAAATTATTATGCAATTACGTGCTTAGAGACCAACATTTTCACAGACATGTCGTTGGCTAACTTTAAAATATAGCTATATATCAAATCAAGACCGTCCATTTTAATCTACTGTATACATGCATTATTAACTTATATATACACTTTAATCGCTACAAGAGGTACTAAAGTAAATACTGTTTTTTTGTTTCTTTCAAGAAAAATGATGTTTGCTCAAACTGTGTTTAGATTCTGCAAAGACGTCACTGTTTGCACTGTGGTCGCCTCCATCGTCGTGTTCTCTCTTCGTCTCTTATTAAAACTAGTCATTTTCTTCGTTACTCGTCCATGGCGTCGCTACCGCACGTTCACGTTCCGCAGCAGCCAGGGCCATTCGTATCCGTTGTATTGCGCCGTGTGTCTGCAAGAAGCAGAGGAAGGAGATAAGATGAGGAGGTTGACGATGTGTCGTCACTGCTTCCATGAGGATTGTATCGATCCATGGCTTGGTGAAATGTCTTCGACGTGTCCATTGTGTAGAGCTGAGATTCCGCCTTCACCGCCTGTGAATCCTCTGCTCTTACTCTTTGTTTCCGCCAACAAAGAACTCTAACCAAACCATTTCTTGTTATTAGACCTCAGATTTTCGTTTTTTTGTTTCCGTTTGATACTATTTGGCATTTTAACTCTAAATAGTGAAAAAGTAAAGATTATAACAAAAGTTTTTACCAAAAAATATACCGAAATGGTTTACTATTATCAAGCCAGTGTCGGCAATGGCACACGAGAGGTAAGATCATTAACTACATGAGTTGTCGATGTTCAGAGACTCACTGATTTCATCTGCTTAGTAAACACTATATGGATGTTACATAGTCAGATTTTCTCAGCGATTTTTAATGGTGATGGTTTGCAATATCCCCCTCACTAGGATTCAAAGAAAATCAATCAGATATTTATGTTAAGCAAGATGAATTTCCAACCTAAAATCAATTGGTGATAAGTGGAATGGACCATATATCTTATATATTATTAAGGATTCCTTCCAATTTTCGATCTGGGATCTTTGTCGCTAATACGCCCCTTCGAGATGATGGTTTTTTGAGCGTCAATCTCGAAATGTTTGGGCAATGATCGATGGGCCGACTTTGGGCTGGATCGATAATAGATCGGATTGGATTGTTTGAATCATGCTCTAATACCATGTTAAGTTGAATGAGTTTCCAATCTAAAACCAATTGGTAATAAGTGGAATGAACCATATGTCTTATATATTATGAATGATTCCTTCTAACTATCTAGAATGCTAAAAATGCATGATTGGATGAAAGAAACTTCAGGTATTATCAAAAATATGAAGATTCTGAAGCTTCAAGCATGGGATAATCAGTTTCTCAACAAGGTTAAAAGTCTGAGAAAGAAAAGACTATGATTGTCTATGGAAATCTTTGAGGTTACAAGCTTTCCTTCAAATTAAATTTTTTGTCTCAATTGTCTTTACCTTTTCTTTTGGTTTTACTTGTGACTCTCCATGAAGGCGTCATCAATCCAAGTAAGTCTCATACATCATAAAACAGCAAATATATTGTCTAATGGTATCAAAACGTAAACTTCATGTTCACCTCTAATACAGGTATTGCTGGCCTTGGAGTCACCATATGGCTTCAGTCTGAATGTATTACAAGCCACAATAATATGGAACATATATAATGCTGGAAACAAGATGAGACACCATTAGTAATTGATGATGACAGACCTATTGGTAACTGGCCAAATGTACGATCAATCGTCTTCAAAGACTTTCAAGTAAACAACAAAGTGATATACATTACTCTTAAACATAAGATTTCATAATTAATATGAATACGTTTTCAAATTTTATAAATATTTCCTTTTATATTTGTGATTTGGAAACCAATATAAAGAAAACTAAAAAAAATCAACATATATATATATATATAAGATTATCAAAAAAAAGAAAAAAAATTAATATAAGCATTAATTAATTTGAATAGTTTTTGAAGGCAATATGTTGAGAAGGTGAGTCGAAACATGCAAGGCCTCGACTCAATACGAAGGAGAGAGGTGAGATTGGAACAAAGGAGTACAAATGATGTTGTTTACAGTACGAATCATCCTCTCGGACTTTTCGTTTTGCTGGGAAGTGTATGGACATGAATAACGGGATTGAATTCCGTTGCCAGATAAGAAACTTTGGAACTTGGAACTTGTGTATTCACCACCATTATCAAATTGAACGTGTTGAATTTGAGTGCGGAATTGGTTTATGACATAAGAAGCAAAGTTAGTGAATTTTTCAAAATATCACTCTTATGTCATAAAGGAAACACCCAAAGAAAATGAGAATAATCATAAAGAAACAAAACGTAATAGTGAATACCACTTATATTAGCAATTGGTGATATTCATACATCAGAGTGAATGCTGAAACAGTTTATTGGTAAAAGAAACGGAAGCATTAAAAGGAAATTTCAAATGTTTGTCCATCTGACATGGTGTGCATGCTGAAAGCAACATGCCCTTATTACAAATGATATATTTGGAAGAAATCAAAGAATGAAGAGTATTATTTTTGGTGTGTCACACTTATGCCAAAGAGAAGGTGAGAGAGCTACATATTGACACAGTGCTGCGCTGTTTTCTTGAGAATAGGCGTCAATGGGTACAAGTCATCAAAGCAATCACTACGCAGAAGAGTGTTGTGAGTCTACATGTCCTTCACAGAAAACCCAAAAGAATCAAATTCTACAAAGCACCACTTATGTTTTTTAAACTGGCAAACTGAAACAAGATTTTTGATTATTTAAGGTGAAACAAGAATGTTATTGAGTTTAAAAGGTTTAGAAAAAAAAGGAACAACTGAAGAACCTGAAGCAGTGATAGGGAGAGTGAAACCATTACCAACTATGACCGAAGAATTTGAGCAACATTTGTTAAAGTAATCAAGTATACCTGACGAAGATGCTAAAGGTAAAGTTTTTCCACTATCCATGTACCAATTTCCAGCGTTAGGATCCGTTGGGGTCATCGAGTTGAATGACTGAGCAAAGTCCATTGTTGGCATGATCTGAGTCATATGAGCTTCATGCGAAGTCGCTCGTGGGTGAAACTGAGCTCCGATATTGCGTGGTTTGAATGTCAGAGTTTGCTGAAACGGACCATCCTGGTATTGTGTCGAGGAAGAAAATGATTTGGATAGTATTGTTGATGTCCCCAGTGTTGGTAATGCATTCGGTGATTGTTGTTGTGTTTGCCTCTGCCTTTGTTGTTTCTTCCTCTGCCACGAAAGTTCCCGTAATTGTTTTACTGAGTTTTCGGTTTCTGATCGGTGTTGACAGCAGCAAGAACCGTCGAAGAAGAGGCATGATCAGTGGTGTTTTTGGTCGGTTTGACAAACTTCTGGAGGCGAGTCTTTTCCATTTCAAGCATGTTCTTCATGCTGCCAAAACTCGGAAATGATTACATTGATTATGAAATCGAACTTATCATTGAGCCCATTCAGAATACACATGACGAGGTTACGCTCAGATACAAGAGCGTCAACATTAGCAAGCAGGTTTGAAGTGGACTTCTTCTTCTGGCAGTAGGCATGAACAAACAAATCTCCAATCTCCATCGTACGTAATTCATTGTTGAGCTTAATAGCTCGTGTTTCCTTATTGTTTTTGAACTTGTTTTCTATTAGAATACAGATATCTCGAATTGTCCCACCAACTTGAAACAACTACGGAATAGGGGTTCCTTAAGAATTCCATAAATCCCTAACTTGACAAGACCATCTCTCTCTAGCCATTGAGTGTCGTTGCCGTCATTGTGAACCGATGTACCGTCAATGTGACCTTTTACATCGAAACTGAGACAGTGGGTAGAGAAAGTTCTCTCCAAGCATCATAATTGTGATCGTTTAGATTCAAGATCACAAGAATATGCGATTTGATGTTGGTTACACCAAATGCTCTCTCGAGATTGACTGGCGGAGCAGCCATCAACAAAGAAAAAAGAAAGAGAAGAGAGTATGAGGGATCAAGAGTTAGGCTATGATACCATGAAAGTTATTGAAAATTATTATATTGAACCAAATCTGATAAAATTATATTAAATTGATATGTTAATATCTTTTATCTTCAAAAATATAAATATTTATGGTAAAAAAAATATATATTAGCAAACAAGTTAACACAATATACTAAATTATATATGTATAAAAATAAATTATTTTAAATTTTAGTATATATAAATATATGAATATTTTATCTAACATAAATAAACACATTAAATTGTAAAAGGTAATATAGAAATTTGAAGTGTGGATATATATATATATATTTTTCATGCCTATATTGATTTGTTTAATAATCAAATGCAAATCCAATAAGACAAATATATAATAAGAACTCATAAATACATGTGACGGTTTAAAGCAAGTGATTAATTACCACATATAATCTATAAAATCTATACTATTAAAATAAAATTCATGACTTATTTCATATGTGCTTTTTTTTAGTTAGCTTTCAATTAGAAATTTATAAATGTATTTCCTTAAAACTAATAATATAAAATATGTAGAACTACTTTAATCAAAATATATTTTGATATCTTTTAGTTTAATATATATATATATATATTTAAAAGTATATATATAAAATTTTATGGAAAAATATTTTACAAGATCTCAATTTTAAAAATTTATGTATATATTTTCACTAATTTTGTAATTAATAATAAAATATTATATGCATATATATATATATATATTCAATTATTGTTATTAAATGTAAACTAAAAATTTAATCATACATTTATTCATTTTATAATCATAATTTATCATATTAAAATTATTATATTGAACCAAATATGATAAAAATTTATTAAACTGATTACTAATATATTTTATTTTAAAAATATAAATATTTATGTTTAAAAATATAATATTTTAGCCAAAAGGGTTAACATACTATACTATATTATATATGTATAAAAAATATTTTAAACTTTTTTATATATTTTAAACTTTTTTCTAATATATTAAAACTGCTAAAGGGTAATTTAGAACTTTGAAATACAGATAAGAAAACACAATATTTTAAAAATATATTGTTTCATGCATATATTGATTCGTTTAATAATCAAATGCAAATCTAATAAGGAAAATATATGTGGTGATTTAAAACAAGTGATTAATTACGACATGTAATCTATAAGATTATTGTCTTTAATAATGTAAAATAAATATCTTTAAATATAGAAATAAAATTAAATATCAGTACGGTTCCGTGGATCAAAAATCTAGTTTTAAAATTTAAAACATGTATAACGTGAAAGCAAATTTTTTAAACGTGAGAAAATAGGTTTTTGCCAAGTGGTGACAAGAAATGGGGACCAGCTTGCTTGCCTCCAAAATTGGAGTGGCGAAGAGTTTGGCGGAAGAAAACAAAACCTACATACTTTCTTCTTTCTGCTGTAAAAACAAGAAAATTTACAACATAGTATAAAATAACACTAAAGAAGTAAAAAAGATCAATTATCAAAAAGTTGGCAACAATTTTTCCAGGAAAAAAAATCATGTTCATCATTTCCTCAAGATAATATTCATATATAACAGTCGGGAATTTTTTTCATACATAACATGAAGTTCTAACTTCTAAGCAAATACATAATTAACCATACAAATTTTAAAATCAATAAAATGATGATGAATCTTCTATTTCCTTCAAAACACCAAAATGACTATAAACACCAAAATGACTATAAAATAAGTTGGACGAGCAACAATTTTTCTCCACCTCTCTCTTCGATTGGTTCGTCGCCATGAAAGATGCAAAAAATCCTGACAATTCATCAAAACCCACTTGCTCATGCATAGTCTTATTCATATCAGCACGTGGCATCTCCTTCAGTTCCTCTTCTTTAGTCTCTCCGGTCGATCTCTTAAGGAATCGCTTAAACCATTTAACTGAGTCTTTTGGATAACGTTTGAGACCGTCGACAAAGTCAACAAAGTAAAGACCAAATCTAGCTGTGTACCCATGTTCCCATTCAAAGTTGTCCATCATTGACCATGCATAATATCCTCTTACGTCACACCCATCTTCACTATAACCATATTGTAACTTTTAATCAATAAAAGAATCAACGATTTTAATTGAAATGTATATATAGATTGTGAGAAAGATCAAGAACTAACACTATAGCTTTGTGAAGTTGTTGGATATGCGTGTCATGGTACTCAATCCTAAACGTATCCTTTAGAATCTCCTCTCTTGATTTTGTACCATCGTCGTTATCGTTGATTCCTGCAGTTCATAATCAAACAAAAGTTATATGAAGTTACATCTAGAAACTGGAAAAAAAAATTAAAACTCAATACTGCAAATAATTATACGTTTTTTACAAAAAAGAAAATTTTAGTTAGCATATGTAAGTTTAACTTTGGGAATTTCTAGCAGGCAGAATAAAAATAGAAGTTTGCTAACCATTTTCTTTGATGTAGACCGGGATGTTATTGTATCTATCTTTGATATAGTTTAGAACTTTACGCAAGCCTTCGGGATGTGACAATATTATACCCCTTTCATCCTGAAGAAAATAATACAAATCATTGGATGATATTTTTATGTTTGCATTTAAAAAATAATAGTCATGTAAAAGAAGTATGCGCAGCACGTACCCCCGATCCGATAATGTGGCCACTGTGGTTAGTCACTGTTTCAAATAATTTGATATACATTGTTTAGTTTATAATCTAATCTATATGTATCGATCAATAATTTATAAGTAAAAAATTAGCATAAATCTTAACGTACGTTTCCATTCAACGTGATGATCAGTCTTGAACCGAGGCTTTGCTGGGTCGATCTCAGGAATATGAGTAGCGAAGCGTGCTGTATAGTAGTTTACTCCCACAAAATCTGATGAATTTTTTAACATATTTGATTGTTCCTCAGTAAATGAAGGTAACTTATTTCCCGCATATTTTTTTACTATCTCTGGATAATCTCCATGAATCACTGGATCAAGATGCCTATTTACAGATACAATCAAAATCAAGATTATATGATGAGAATACATATCAAATATATTTTTGTTTAGTTAATCAAAACGTACCATCCAATTTCATAAGCAAGAGCTCGTTCAGCTGCTTCTTGATCATCAGTAGAGTCAGAATGATAAGGCTCGAACCATCTTGGTGATAACACTATCCCAATTTGGCTATCATGTGATATTTGTTTAGACTTTCGAAACTCGTCTACCGCAGCGGCGTGAGCAAGAAGAATGTTATGTGAAACAATATAAGGCTCAGTACTGGAATCACCCGCATGACACTTTTCGTTTACCCATGATGAGCATCGACCAGCCGCCTTGTTACCTTGGTCGTAACCCGCAATAGTCATGATGTACGGTTCATTGATCGTTGTCCACATCTTCACTTTATCTCCAAACTCTTCGAAACAAATTCTTGCAAAATCTCGAAAATCTTCTCTGTTTTTTTTTTGATAAATAAGTCATAAAAAATAACAAAATCAATCTTAGATAAGAAGTCAAAAAGAAATACTATATGTTTTGAAATAATAGATATATATATTCTAATTAGGCTTACACAATTTCAGGGCTTAAAAAGCCACCATATTCGTCTTCCAAAGATTGTGGATGGTCCCAGTGATATAGTGTCATTGATGGTTGTATGTCTGCATGTTTATTTTCATTATTTTAAGCTAAAGTTTAATTTTAATTATATGATTTTAACTAACTAGTAAATTAATGATCTTACCATTAGCAAGAAGCTCGTCGATAAGATCCTTGTAGAATTGTACACCTTCTTTGTTTACTCCATCCTTTAGCTTTCCACCTGTATATAAATGAAAATTTACCACATAAATTAACTCGTAAAACTGACAAAAACTAATTAATAAATATTTTTCTGTAAAGAATAGTATAATTATAAACAAAAATAAAAATCTTACTGGGAATTAGTCTGGCCCACGAGATTGAAAATCTGAAAGCGTCCATGTTTAGCTCCTTCATCAATTTAATGTCATCCTGTTTTTGTTTGTTTGTTTGTGTGTCATATAATAAAAACAATATTAATCAACCAAAGCAAAAACGATAACTATGTACGGGTCTAGGTACAACGTACGAACTTTTGAGAAAGTAAATTGATTTATCTTGAAAGTTAATTTCATTATGACTGGTAATTTCAAACTTTAGAAAAAAACATATTAAGCTGAAATTACTAACTTTAGGATATATATATAAACAACTAAATAGGCCTTATCACAATATACAACGATCTTATATCTAATTACATGTTTATTTTATTCACATGATATGATATATGATAGTTTGATTTTTTATTTTTAGTTCACAAGATTGACTATTATAGTGTAGAAAAAGAGGAGATTGATTAGAGATAGAACCTTATAACGGTGATAAAAATCAATCGCTACATCTGCATTATGCATCTTCGTCCTTTCTGCAGTAAAAATATATTTTTTTTTTCAGTAAAAATATTTTAGTTTTTAGTATATGGGTGTGTGTTAATCAAATTGGGTCCGTAAGCTAAAGTTTTTTTGGACAAACCTGGGTAAGTGCGGCTGAAGTGGTCCCATATAGCTGGAGACTTGCCACCTTCATCGGTTGCTCCTTCGTACTGCATGAATATATAAATAAAAAAAGTTATTTTCATCGAAAAACTATTTTATGATGACATGCATATATATAACATAATTTGTTATAACCAAAGTGGATACGAAAGAAACTTAACAAGGTAATTAAGAACAAGAAGATGAATCGATTATATACATATGGTTCTTCATGAGCATAAAAAACTTATAGAGTGCCCACCTAATAGCCTACACGGATCAATCTTTGTCCATATTACTTTGCTATAACTTATAGATTATGATCAACAAAACCTTAAGAACAAATGTTTTTTTCTAAACAAATGTAGATAGAAAGATTATATTGTCAAACTGAATGATAGAATGCTTAAAATTAAATTGTGATTTATATAATCATATGATTGTTAGAATCCCATAACCATAACGCTATTGAAAGATCAGAAGCACCTGATACGCAGAGGCAGCCGTTCCAAAAATAAAACCATCAGGAAAACTATGTCGATCTAACATTCGAGAATCCATTGTATTTGCAAACAATGAGATTATCGAGAGGATGATGAAAAAACGAGATCCTCTAGCCATTTCTTTCTCTCTCTCTTTTTTTTTTTTTTTGAGATTTCAAATTGATATACCAAGAGAGAGTTACTCTTTCTTATATAGAGGTTTTCCCTCGTCTAGTGATAGACGTCATCTACGTGGAAATATTTGGACATATATATCATATATAGATGGAGAGATAACTTATAGTATTTTTCTAATATATATCTTAGGATATTTCTTTCCACTTTAAGACTATTATGCAAAATAAGTCACGAATTCCATTTTGGCTTCTTAGATTTTACTCTTTACTAGTACCAATGAGCTTTTTGTCCAACGTTCTCTCTGAATGTACCCGTTATCAGTGCTCACGTTCACCATTATATTGTCTTGTCTGAAGAATTACATGATTACTGTCATGATACGTACCATATCTATAATATAGTGTGTGTGTTTTTTTAATAATATAATGTTTGTGTTGAATGTGTTCAAAATTGTGGCTACGTTCAATATCAATATATCCTGTGAAGACTGCATGTAACTGACGCTTACATTTCACGTGTAATGTGAGTTTTCACCGAATTTTTTTGTCGTATTAAAATGCTGGGAAGTAAAAAAAATACAAGCCAAGTAATTCTTATCCTTGTACGAGTAAGTTTTTTTCTAAGTCATATCTTTTAATTTAGTATTTAATTAAAAATTGAGAATATCCCAAATTATGAAAAGATCTACATTAATATGCAAGGAGAGGTGCAGCCGCCATATGAATTTTCTCTCCGATTATTCAAATGAGTCATAAACAATGAACCTAATTCCGCATAACCACACGATGACTGTGTATTGGAGTGCCTTCAAAACTAAGTTGTTTAATAACCCAAATCTTGTTAATAGATCATCATCGCCTGGTTTAATATTCTAATTTTAATGGTGATATACACCATTTCATGAAACTTTTTCTGTTGGTTCATGTCTATAATATATAAACCAAATCCAATTACGTAAGGAAATCTATTAGCCGTTTTCTTTTGTAGATGATATTTTAACTTGGCAATAAATAGTACATGTAATCTTTATCCAAAAGCCATGCATTTTTGTATCATTTTAAATTCATTGGTTAATCAAGAGAAACAAGTTTTCATTATATTTTGGCCAATAAAATTATGATAAGGTATTATTTTATTTTATCTTTGGGTCTGATCCCGTCCCACGCGTATGGGAGAAAATGTCGAAATCCATTCAGTTCTGGTCCATTATTTTCAAAAACTTTTGATGTTATACGCTCACTTAAAAGTTTGTATCCTTGTTATTTATATAAAATTTTATAATGCCTTATATACAATTAAAGTTATCATTTAAAATTATGATATCCTAAACGAATGGTTCCTTTGCCTAAACTCTAGACCAGCCTCGACTCCATTGGTGCAAACGTTACGGATGAGTATAGGTCACTAGCCTATTGGATCCCAATTGAGATAAGATATTAGTAAGTTAGAAATAATAAACCTTAATTGTTTTTATAATTTCTTACAAATTACAGTATCTTAATTTGATAATGGTCCAGCCTCTTTTAGATATTTGAGTACATATGCATTGAATAAAAGAATGTAATTGGTAGTATTGACATGAAAACAGCAACAAAGTGAATTCCTTTTTTACTTACTATGGGGAATATAATATATGGAAAATAGTTGTCTTGGAGAATTATGAGATGAGAAATTATAAATGATCCACACAAAAAAAATAGATATGAGCAATAGTCCTTATCACATTCCTATAGAAAGGGATGAGAACAATTAAGTGGCAGTGACATGTTTTGCTTTTTAGGAGATTATATATTTGTATAGGAGCAACTAAATTTCCAACATAAGGAGCTGGGCTTATAGAAAAGATATTTTATTTCTCATTTCTTTTGGAACAGGTATCCTTACAAGATTATTATTGTATTTATTTTAAACATTGAAAACTGAAGTAGTAAATTATATATCTCAAAATATTAAGAAAAATTGTATATTAAAAAGTAAAATTTAATGAAAACATGTTAAATCGATTTAGCCAAAAAAGAAAAAAAAACATGTTAAAGCGTTTAAAACTATGTTATATATATATATATATATATATATAGGATTATTTGTCACATCATGATTTTTTTCGGCATTTGATACATTTATTAACCCAAGTTGCACAAAAACTCAAAACAAATGCATCGAACATATCCAAACAGCACTCTAACGACAAAAGCTCATGAATTATCGCAGGAAACTAATAACACAGGAAGACATCCTCCTTGATGATTGATGAGGCCAGGTAAAATTTTTATCTATATAATATCATGATTGTTGTAGAACTTTTTTATCCTAATTATAGAATACCATTGTTTAGGAAACGGTAAGTTAATTTCCATATTGTTTTTTGACACCTACATAAATATGAATCCTTGTTTTTGGTCACTTGAATATCCAGATAGAGTACATCTATAAATTGCATCTCCTACTAAAAATTATTCTAGGCTTTTCCAGAGATCTTAAATATCGCTAATAAGGAAAAATATGACTCATGTCTAAGAAAGAAAAATAAAACAAAGTACCATGACATGTCCAGTTATCAAAAACGAGATGAGAACAACTACTGAAAAATGGACCCGGATGTTTGTAGCTGTTCGCATGTTTTGTAATTCCTTTTTCAACACGGATGTTTTAGCTCTATATAATAATCATATATTGCATGTTTAAGACTAGAAACAGTATGTATTAAAAAAAAGACTAGAAACAGTATGTGTTAAAAAAAGACTAGAAACAGTCAAACACAAATAGCATGCATAAGTCAAGCATGAAACAAGAGGATCTGACGCACAAAGCAAACAATAAACCCTTATTAATTTTACACATTTGTACGTAGAAATTGTCATTTCTATTTTTATTTCTGATAAAATGTTGTAACGAAAGCCTAGTTTTAAAATAAAAATATGGTGAGTTTTCGCCTGTGCACAAGTGTCCTATTTGTTAAAAAAAAAGAAAAAAGTCCTATTTGTTTATATAAATTCATAACTATTGACTTCGCTATCCAAGTCGTTCTTTGTGTAGTTATTTACTTATGTTGTTGGTAAAAACTATCAAAGTTTTCTGTAACTAAAGCACAAAATATACCTATTATTAAGTTCTTTCTTTTTGTTATTTTGTAATTCTTAAGAACAAATTTCCTTTCTTTAATAAAAAAACATTTAAGCCAATAATGTCTTTGGTAGACCTGAGACTTATTATTCGGGAACCAGATCCGATCCGAGATCCGCTTCAGATCTGATCTGAGATCGCTCCAAAAATAGAATATACATGATGTCCATATCCAAATCCGGATAGTAAAATCTTGGATCCGTCAGAACCAAATTCGGATCCAGATATATTAATTTTAAGGTCCGGATATCCGGATCCGTGTTTTCAAAATATATTAAATTTTTAATTTTATTTATAATTCTATTTGATATGTTATATTTATATATAAAATAAGTCTTATAATTTAATTTTAATAATATTATATATCATATATACATATATTTATAGATTTTGTATAAATACTTGATTTATGTATTTTTAGAATTTTTTATTTTTAAAAGATTTTTTTATCATTTTTAAATTATTTTATGGATCGGGTTCCGAATCTGATAAATGAACTCCGGATACTCGAAATGCCTAGAAATCATAATGCCTAGACAGATATCTGAAGTCCGGATACCCGAAATGCACGCATTCGAATCTGAAAACCAAAATCACGGATCATGTGTATTCGGATCTGAATACTCTAAATTTCTCGGATATCCGGATCACTCCCATTATTAGTCTTTGGGAAAAGAAAAAGAATTAATTGTTAAATCTTTTCCACTAAGATTCGAATTTGACACTTCCCTTACTTATTAATAGAGAAACATTTTAGGAGAGTAACCTTTATTTTGTAAATTATTACATCCATGCCATTGCTGAAGTGTCACTCTCACAATGATTTTCAGCCTAAATAATAAATTACCCTATCTTTATTAGAGTAATTACACAAAATGCCATTAGTATTCAACTCATCTTTAATATACTTAATAGATTAATTTTCTCTTTCACTGCAATTAAAATAATGCTTATGTAGAATAATAGAATAAACAAAGCACCTATTAAAAAACTAAAGAACGATAAACTATTTCTTTTTATTGTTATTTACTGTAGTTTAATTCCACTTACAAACACTAACAATTGTTTAAGTTATATAAAAGCTTCACAAAAACTAATAAGATTTTATATCCAAAACCTCTAGAATTATAAGATAACAAATTGTAAGTTAGGTATATTAAAATCTCTAGGTAGGGATATCTAAAACATGTATATTAAAAAATTAGATTACACTAACAAATCAAAAGTTTTATTGCATCTTTCAATACAAGAAAACATCGTTATTCTGAGGGACATACCGAGGGAAACTGAGTTCCTCGGAATTTTCTGATGAAAAACCGAGGAAATACCGAGGAAAGCAAGAAATGTGGTTTCCTCGGAATTTCCTTGGAATTTTCCGAGGAAATTACGAGGAAGACCCAGTTCCTCGGAATTTTCCGAGGAAATTCCGAGGAAGACCCAGTTCTTCGGAATATTCCGAGGAAATTCCGAGGAACAGGGGTTTGGGTTCTGAAAAACCCATATTGCGGATTTCAGGTAACAATTTTCAGGGTTTCCTCAAAAATTTCCTCAGAAAATTTCGAGGAAATTCAGAGGAACAAGAGGTTTTTAACAGAAAACAACGTTTTGCGGATTGATTAACACGTATATAACCTTCATTAAAAGTCTTAACCAGATTATGAATTTAAAATTTGGTGTTTTAGACGATAACAAACAATTTTACGATTGCATGAATGAAAACCACACAACATAAGAGAAACACTTATACACTTTAATAAATGTTAAAGGGAATACTTACAATTATTTTTGAAATTTTGTTATTTTATGGTTTATGATCATCTATACAAAAAATCCTCAATGGTATGCATTACATTTGTATAAAAAATGAAATACGGCCAAAAAAATCGAGGTTTTGAAACCCCAAACCCCTGTTCCTCGGAATTTCCTCGGAAAATTCCGAGGAAATTTCGAGGAAGGTAACAATTTTCAGGGTTTCCTCAGAATTTCCTCAGAAAATTCCAAGGAAATTCCGAGGAACAAGAGGTTTTTAACCGAAAACAACGTTTTGCGGATTGATTAACACTTATATAACCTTCATTAAGTGTCTTAACCAGATTATGAATTTAAAATTTGGTGTTTTAGACGATAACAAACAATTTTACGATTGCATGAATGAAAACCACACAACATAAGAGAAACACTTATACACTTTAATAAATGTTAAAGGGAATACTTACAATTATTTTTGAAATTTTGTTTTTTCATGGTTTATGATCATATATACAAAGAATCCTCAATGGTATGCATTACATTTGTATAAAAAATGAAATACGGCCAAAAAAATCAAGGTTTTGAAACTCCAAACCCTTGTTCCTCGGAATTTCCTCGGAAAATTAAATTATATTATTTTAATCATAATTTTATCTTGCGCATGTTTCTACCTAGTCTACATTTAACGTAGAAAGCTTTATCAGCAGAGTTAGAAACTCTGATGTGAGAATAAAAATTTTAGTAAGGAAGAATGCATATTGTAGAAAAAAATGTATATTGTAAAAAAAAAGAATGCATATTGTAGAAAAAAAGAATTCATATTATAAAAAAGCATATTGTAAAAAAAAAAGAATACATATCGAACCAAAGTGGAACTCCCATTTTCACGTGTTTTTAGGAATCAATCACTAAAATCTTATTGTATTTTGGTCGCATGTGTAATTGAACTTTTATTGACTCTCGGTTTAATTTCAGGCTCAGCATTGGTTTAGTCTTCGGTTTACGGTTTGGAGTTGCGGGAAGAGTGATTAATGTTGTGCGTTTCGGTGGAAGATGGAGGCTTTCAATGTGGGCTATTTTTGTTGAGCCTGGCCCATTGTGAGAGAAATAAAATAATTTATACATTATCTATCAACGAGTGGGTCCATAAATTGGGTTCACAAGGATCAACGAGTGGGTCCATAAATTGGTTCTTTGGTATTCTGTCTGAAAAAGATCTTTGACTTTCTGTCGTTGATACTATCATCATCATAGTGGATTACGAAGTAGCTTTCCGGACGCGTTCCCTCCAACCCATTGTTGTTTTTATTTATATAATAGCATTTAAAGGTTAAACTGATCTAATCCACTTTTATTTTTTTTTCTATAATAAAAATCTTTCTCTATTTATAGAAGAAGAAATAACATTTTTCTATTTTTTACTTTATATTTTAAAATTATTATTTTAAAGAAATATATTAGAGCATATTTTATCTCTATTATAGAGTTTTCTATTTCATAAGTGAAAATAGCAAAATACATCGGAGATGGTCTAACTTGAGGAACTCGTAAAATGACTCGTGTACTTGTTCGTGGCAGGCCCGACTCAAACTTTGAACAATGAAAAAAGTCCTAAAAATTAGGCCCATTTTAACTCTTGTTTGAATAACTAAGTCTCACGACATTTTAAACCATCATGTGTTTTTCTTCTTTATCAAAAAGACAAAACAAAACTTAAATTTCTTTGTAGATTTTCATAGCGACCTTAACTGTAAACTCTCCTAAGGTTCTCAAATATTAAAAGATAAATATTTTAATTTGATAATATCACTTTAAGATCAATAGACCATTAACATGATGACAAATAGTAAAACGACTGTAAAAAATTAAAGAAAATATCTCCGTACATAATCAATTATTTCTCTCGTATTTTATCTGTATTTTTAAAATTTTTAATCTTGAGATACCCTATTAAAATTCACCATTAAAACTGTTTTTATGTTTTTCATCTGCCACCACCTTTCATAATATATTTTCAGACAAATAAAAACTTTCTTAAATGTTAGACTATTTTCTTATAAGAAATTTAACAAAATTTTAGAGCCATGTGCATTTGCACTAACAACACATGCTTAAAAATCGGATATGGTTTGCGGCTATACTTTCTGTGAAATTTGAGTCTTTTGATCCTAGAATTGTTTATAATCTACAAGGAATCATAAAAACTTTTGTACTTTTTTGTTAAGAGTATAAATATCATTTCATGAAATGAACAAAAGGTTTTACAATAGTTTTTTTTAACATTTTGTATAATCTAAATAATATTACATATGAGAACAAGAATGTTTTGATCAAGTATATGTAATCTTTCGGAAGTGAGAGACCTTGAATAGAGATCTCTGAAAAAGACCCAATACTTGCATAAATATCATATGAATCCATATATTCAAATAATATATATAGCTACTTCAAGTAGAAGAAATGATAATAAAACTAACCCGCAATTGACTCGTGGACATTTTTTGGTAAGAGTTTAGTAAACGCGAATGGAAAAAAACGTTGCATGAATACATAACAATCATGACTTTTCATCTCATATAATCTACCAGCGTGGTCATCGATGCAATTAGCTAGATTTAAATCATATCCATCGGGAAACCTAACATCATCAATTATCCATTGAAAGAATTCATTCCTTGCGCTTGCATCTAATCTGAAAATGGAAACCGGAGCTTTGCCATTGTCCATCAAATGTAACTCCTCACGAAAACATATATCATCCAAATCCAAACGTGATTTTCGATTATCTTTTGTTTTCCCTTGCACATTCAAGACGGTGTTGATGATATTGTCAAAATTCTTCTCAATATGCATAACATCAAGATTATGACTAAGAAGATGATTTTTCCAATGTCAAAAATCCCAAAATATACTTCTCATATGCCAGTTATGGTATTGACTATAACCACCAAATCTTTCATGTCCATTTTCCCTACAATCTATTGTGCGATCTACATCAAAGTCTTTGAACTTCCTGAGTATATCCGCTCCATCATAGCTTAAAATGGGATCATCATGCAAAACTCTGTTTTTTTTTTTCCTAAAAAGCCTTCTATTACGCCGGTAAGGGTGATTCCGAGGCAAGAACCGACAATGACAATCAAACCAACATGACTTCTGACCATACTTTAGCTAAAATGCATATGTATTATCTTGACAGTACGGACATAATAGTCTCCCATGTGTGTTCCAACCCGATAACGTTCCATAAGCTGAGAAATCACTAATTGTCCACATCAAAACGACTTGCATTTTGGAATTCTTTTTTAGTGAGACATCATATGTGAGTACACTTTCAAACCATAACATTTTCAGTTCTTCGATCAAAGGTTGTAGGAACACATCAAGAGACATACGAGGGTGATTTGGTCCATAAACTAGCATGGTCAAGAATATAAATTCTTGTTTCATGCAGAGAGCCGGTGGTAGTTTTTATATGGGGTCACAATAAGTGGCCATTGTGAAGACTTCCGACCTGACTTCTCAAAAGGGTTGAACCCGTTTGTGCATAACCTAAGATACACATTTTTCGCTTCAGCCGCAAAATCATAATAAACATTTCGAAAATACTTTCATGCTTCTGCATCAGATGGATGTGAAATTTCCCCAGTGAATTCCTGTTCAGCGTGCCATCTCAATAGGGCTGCAGTTCGTTCTAATTGGTAGAGACTTTTTAACCTATCAGTGATTGGCAAATACCACATGCTGAATATTTTTTCTCCAGGCGGTTCTTTAAATCTTTGCTTTCCAGACCACTTGCATGCTTCCAAATTGTAGTCATCTCCCCAAATATCATACAATTATCTATGCATATGTCTTTCATTTCGTATGGTGACCCTAGTCCAGAGACCATTTTTTGAATTTCGTAATATGATCTCGATGCTGCATTATCTGCATGTATATAATCTTTAGCAAAATCTGCAATTATATCAACACAATCCTCAACCAAATTCCATTTCATTTTAATACTCATCAACCTAGTTGCAACTGATAAAGTTGATAGACCATCTTTGTATCCTTCACAGATAAGATTCCTAGCCACTTGTAGAATATCATAAAATCACTTTCCTTATTCATTTAGTTCCTTAGAAATATTAGCACCCTCAATGGTTTCATGAAACATATCTCTAACTATGTTACCACCACTATCTTCTTCCATATTCGTTGTAATTTCTTCTTCAATAACCATATTTTCTACTCTTTCATTTCCATACTCTCCTATATTAGCATGACTAGTACTAGGCAATGTTCCAAAATCTTCTCCATGTGAAAACCATATATAATACCCGGGTGTGAATCATTCTCAAAACAAATGCAGATAACTCAGAAGAAGAGATAAAGTAACAGAGTGCGTGACTAGTGAGGGAGAGCAAAGTCGGAAAAAGGGGAAATATGGGTCTGACTCCGACAGCGATTTCTACCAGAGTCGGTGAACGGATCCGGTGAATTTTTAATCTTGAAAGAGCTTTTTCAAGAGAGAAACTTTGAAAAAGAAAGAAATCAGAGTATGTCAAAAATTGTATAGCTTTCATACATTCAAAGACTAATAATATATATGATATGAATGTTTTAAAAAAAATGTTTTGAATCTTATCGAACAATCAAGGTCGTGGAGAAAAAATGACAAATTAAAATCGTCAAAAAATTTATAACGATTCTTGTCCATTGAAACTTTTTCAAAGATTAAAGTTCGTTGGAAATTATTCGTGACAAATTCTCGATTAACTTTTTTTACCGATGTTCTTAGAAATTAGTTAGGAAATTTCTCAGTCGACAATTCGTTGGTATGACCATACAAATTCCCAACTAAATATTTTCTCGACTAAATAGACGAAATAAAGCTCATTTGTTGGAAATCACATGTTTTCTTACAGTGCTAGGATTACCAAATTCTTTCCAATATAAAATTTGGTAACATCCAAAACAAAGCCACCTCTTATCTTAAATTCTTATTTTCTGCACATGCAAAGAAACGCAACGGCATCATACGGAGACAACAAACTGTTGAAGCTCATGATTTACTACATAACAGCCACTTGCTGCTTCGTCCTATTATACTCTCCCTTCAACATTCTCGTAAACCACCTAGCTGATTTCTTCGGATACCTCTTACGTCCATCTTTGAAGTCCACATACACTAGCCCGAACCGAACCGTGTATCCTTCCGACCATTCGAAATTATCCATCAACGACCACGCAAAATATCCTTTCACATTCACACCCATCCTATAATTTTATGTTAAAACAATTTTCATATCGTACAATATCAATTAATCAGTGAGGCATATAAATATGGTATTAATTGTTTTGACATTTACATTTGCGTTGGCGGTCAAATGTTACTCTAAAAACAATTTTATAACATGGAAACGTAAACTAAAACAAACAAGTGAAACTTACGAGATTGCATCGTGAACCATCTTAAGGTGATTAGCGTAGTAGTCAATTCTCAAGTCGTCATTAAGAAAGATTTCTCCAGTGTTAGCTTCATCCACTCCTACATGATTTAAAAATAGAGAGACGAGAACAAAGTAATATCAGTCTAAAATATTTTTTTTGGTTCTAAAAGTTCTTTCAAAAATACAGTTTCTTCATGATATATATATATATATATATATATATATATATATATATATGACTTACCGTTTTCTGTTATGTACACCACGGAAACATTGTATTTGAATTTTGCATGTAGTAAAAGATCACGTATACCCTTGGGGTATATCAAAAGCCAACTCGAACCAGCCTGAGTTCATTCACAGAGATATGTCTAAATAAACCACAAATGTATAAGACATAAAAAAATATTAATCATTTTCAACGTCTAAAATTCAAACTAATTAGGCCATGATTAACCCGGGCCTCTTAAGGTGGGGTTCTTAACGTAAAATTTATCTTTTTAATTTTTTTTTTTTTTTTTACATTTTTCCCGCTAGGAAACGTTTCTTATGGTTATTATTTAAGAGACGGTTCTTAGGTTTTCTTAGTTAAAAGTTAAGAAACGTCTCTTAGAAAGTTAATAACTCCACCTTAAGAAACCTCAGTTAATCCTGCTCGTACCACTTAAAGAGAATAAGTAAAAATATATGTAATAACATTATATTTCAATCTAAATTTTAAAATAATATATATCTTTTGGTTATTAACTTAGACTATCATGGAAATCTTGATTTGATTGGGACATTTATCTAAATACTTGTGTATATAAGGTGAATAGAATAATCATACCCTTGGACCAATAGGCACTCCATTTCGCTCACCTAATACAATATACAGACATATTATATGATGATGAGTGTAGGATTCGATATTAAAACGAGAAAATTAGTCAATATATATTGGTTCACGGACCTACTATGCTGACGCAACGATCAGTGGACATGGTGATGTTTTCAGTTGCACACGGTACGTCTTTGACGTAGAACGATGAGTAATAGTTAAGGCCTATGAAATCATATGATCCTTTGAGCATTGAAGACTCTTCTGGTGTGAATGTAGGAAGACGACCGTCTTTCACATGGTTGACCATTTCGGCAGGGTATCTACCATAGACGATTGGCTCCAAGAAGTAGTCAAAGGTGAAGGCCGTGGCTCGAGCAGCGGCTAGTTCGTCAGCATGTGAATCTGAGTAAGGGTAGTGCCATTCTGTGTTTAAGGCGATACCAATTTTGCCTTTCTGAGTCGCCTGCAAAGTATGAGCCAAATACAACCATCTAACTTACTTGGTAACTCAAACTTAAAAGCAGGACCGGATATGACTATAACCTATTGAAACATTGTTTTAAGAACAAAACTTATGTTCACCTCACTTCTAATAACCAATTAAAATGCCACATAGATTAATGAATAAGAAATATATTTTTTAAAAACCAAAATAGCTAAAGAAAAATAATATTCATTTTAATGACGCTAAAACCACCAACTAAACCCTAAACCGTACACAGTAAACCTAAACCCTATACCCAAAACTCAAACCCTAGACCATATACCTTAAATCTAAATCCTAGACTCTAAACCTAAACCGTACACCCTAAACCTAAATCCTAGACTCTAAACCCAAATCTTATACCCTAAACTCAAACTCTAGACCCTAAAAGAAAACCTAAACTCAAACAATTGACCTTAAATCCAAACTGTAAATCCTAAACCCAAATCTTATACTCTAAAAGTTGAATTAATGTTGATGGTGTTACTTTAGTATTTAAGGTTAGGATTTAAGGTTTAGATTTAGAGTCTGGAATTTGGGTTTATGATTTAGAGTTTGGGTTTAGAGTCTAGGGTTTGGACGAAGGGTATAAGGTTTGGATTTAGGGTATAACATTAAGGTTAGGGTCTAGGGTTTGATTTAAAATTTAGGGTTTAGGATTTGGATTTAGGATCTATGAATTGAATTTAGGTCTAGGGTTTGGATATATTGTTTAGTTACGTTGTTAAATTGATGTTAATTTTTTAGCTATTTAGATTTTTTAAAAAAAATATTTAATACTTTTTGTTATTTAATTTACATGACACTTTGATTGGTTATTTGAATTGAGGTGAATTTAAAGGTCTATGGTGAACCTAAGTTTTGTTCTTGTTTTAACCCCGTCAATTATTTTTAGAAATTATGTACATAGATTTATACTTTTAAATTATTAAAAAATATAAAAATTCTTAATAATTGTTTATGGTCCCAAAATCTCTCTGTTCTAAAGCAAACAAGCAAGTGATGTACAGGAAAGAAACAAGTGGAACATACCTGGTACTTTTCTCTGTAGATCTTGACGGCGGTTCCATGAGCGAGGAGGAAGTTATGGCCAACTATATAAGGTTCGGTGGCTCCATCACCCCCAGTGCAATTAGGATTAGTGAAACTGGAACATCTTCCAGGTGCCTTTTGACCAGTTATGTAACCATCACGTACCACTGTATATGGCTCGTTTATTGTTATCCAATGCTTCACTCTATCTCCAAACTTCCTGAAGCAAAGTTCCGCATAGTCCCCAAAATCATTCCTGTTTCATTCCCAAAAAAGAACCATTTAACATCTTTGTGATGTCACAATCTTACCATCTAGAGATGTTGGATGACTTACACAATCTCAGCTCCGAGGAATCCACCGTAAGCATGTTCAAGTGCCTCTGGTACGTCCCAGTGAAAGATTGTGACATATGGCGTCACTCCTAACACATTTACAACGTTACCAAAAGAACATTAAATGTTGCGCTCTCAGTCTCGACCAATCCTGAATATTCTGAAGCGTGTTCTAAAGATCATAAACATCACTAAGATTCACTGAATATATATTATATAAAAGCAAAAGTCCTCTAGTGTCACCGAGGACTGAGAAACAGTGTAAGCATTATTACCTTTAGATAGAAGTTGATTAATCAAGTTGTTATAATACTCGATTCCAGCTTGGTTGATACCTCCTTTAAATACCCACCTGATAAACAAAAATAAAAATAGTCAACTTCTACTGAATCTACTCACTCAAAAACTCTAAAAACTTTTGCTCGGATCTATATCTTACCAGGCAAAATCCGTGACCATGAGATCGAGAATCGGTAAGAATCGAAGCCAATTTGATGCAGTAAATTCACATCTTCCTGAATGTCCACGAAGTTTTCGTGAATAGAAAATGTAATGTTTAGTTTACATTTTAGTTACGTGAAGAAAAGAACAATACCTTGTAAAGGTTGTAAGAATCATCAGCAATGGACCCATTACTACCATCCAATATTTTCTCTGAAAAATAGAGAAAAATATTAATAATTTAATTTCAACAAAGTAATAAAAATTGAATAACTTTAAATGTTCATCGTCATCAACCCGATTTTTTTGCTATGAACACAAGATAAAAAGCGAGTCATATGTATACATAAAACCAATTCAAGAAAAAAGTAAAAAAAAATACATATCAAAATATTTTAGTCTTGAATATTTAAAGAGATCCCAAACACATTAATTAGGGGTTTTCATTAGGAAGAAAAAACCTGGGAAATTTTCAGAGAAGGTGTCCCAGATACTTGGTCCTCGACCATCTTCATGAGCAGCACCTTCACACTGTAAAAAAAAATTGAAAACATAAATATAAAATAAAAAAGTATATGATATATATAGCAAGAACTGAACCTGATATGCAGAAGTGGCAGATCCAAAAATGAAATCTTCTGGGAAATCACTTCTCCTTAATATAGGTCTTAAGGAGTGATTCTTAGCAGAAACTCCAATGTATATGGAGGTTATGAGCAACACTAAAAGGAGACGATTATTTCTCATAGTTTCTGCAATAACAAATGTCAATTGTTTTTATTTATAAGAATTTTGGTTTGTTATAAAGCTTTAAAAGGTAAAGGGAAATGTTTGAATTTGATGATTTGTATCTATAAATAGAGTTGTTGATGGGAGGAAGATTTTCTAATTGTTCAAGATCCTATAAAACAGAAGATATTATCGTAAATTAATCAAAATTGATGAGTCATCACAGAATAAAATAATTGCAAAGCTAAGAAGTGAGGATTAAGAAGATAATAATACGCCTTTCTAAACTAATCTTGTACTATCGTTAACTGTTTTTTCTTTTTGCTAAAATACTATCGATCGATAACTGTTCCCACTGACAATACATGAAAACATCCAGTGTCCAATATTTGTAGAATTATAATACTTTGAATTTTCTATTCTATGATTTTGGTTTAGTCTCTTTTATATCATATTTGGTTTAGTATCTTTTTCTATCATATTGGTTTAGTTTCTTGATTTGAAATAATAAGTATATGTTTCCTAGGTATATTAGCTTTGCCGAGGTGTTTTGTTGCGTGATGTGGGTGGGCACGATTATTTTGGTCAAAGCCAAAAATGGTAAAAACCCAACGTGGGGATATATAGCTGAAATTTAAAAGATGTATTTGAACAAATCAAAAAGTAAATCTTCCCAAGTAGTTGACTAATGAATAAATCACATTCATTTCCTCATCAGCCACGACTGGCTACAACACGAATGCTTCGACACCTAGAGCTATGCTCAAAGTTGATCTTCAAAAGGTGTTTGAATCTATCAGGTGAGATTTTGTCTTGGCTGCTCTTCGAGCCATTAGAGTCCCAAAGTGATTTATAGGTCTGATTGAGGAAGACTTGTTTACTGCTTCTTTCTTTATATCAATCAAGAATCACTTAAGGCTTATTTAACAACACAAAAGGCATAAGGCCGGGTGATTCCATGTCCTCTTATATATTTGTTTTAGAACTAGAGGACTTGTCTCGTCTCGTATCTTCAAGATACGGGTCTGGTGATATTTCTTTCCATCTCAAAACCTCTGAGCTGCAGATATCTCATATTAAGTTTGCGGATGAAGTAATGATATTCTTTGACGATAGTAGCAACAATCTCCATGGCATATCTGAATGTTTGTTTGACTTTGCTACCTGGTCTGGCTTTCTCTACCTGGTTTGGCCTTCATATGAATATCAGAAAGACAAGATTATTTACATCGGGATTGGACCAACGTGAATCTAATGCTTTGTTAGCTACAAATATACTTATGGTATGCTTCTTATTTGTTACCTAGCGCTGTCATTAATGAGAAAAAAATTGAAAACATCTGAGTATGAACCACTTCGAGGTAAGATCACCTCGAAATTCAGACTTTAGGCTGTGAAATCGATCTCCTTTCCGGGCAGGTTACATCTCCCATCCTTGGTGATATTTGGAACTATTAATTTATGGGTCTCAACTTTCATTCTTCCTAAAGAATGCATCAGGAGAATAGACTCTTTGTGTTGCCGATTTTCTATGGTCTGGAAATGTTGATAGAAAGGGCTTTGCAAAGGTGGCTTGGAAGAAAATCTGTCTGTCTAAAATAGAGAGTGAGCTTGGCCTGATAAATTACGTTGTATGGAACCTAGTGCTTGACCTGAGTTTCATTTGGATGTTTTTTAGTGGTTGTGAGTATTTGTGGGTGTTGGAACTATTTTTTGAACATGATGAATAATATATTCATATGTCAAAAATTAGTTTTATTTGAATGAGAAATGGAGGTCCAATGTGTGATTTGAGAAACTTGTATAAAGTAGCAAATATACACATTGGATATTGATTGGATTTGGGTTTTGATTTGTTAGTTGGACTTCATGTTCACTAACATAATCTTATAAACCAAATATATGTTGATCTTTTATATTGGTAAAATATAAAAAAGAAATTCATTTCAAAGAATATTATTTGCTTGAATTGGTTAAACAATAATAATTATATCTCTTTATTTCTTGGTCAAAATGTGGAATGAATTCACATAATAATGACAAGAATTAATGTCTCCATTAGTGCACCATGGAAGTTTCATTTCTATGTTGAAAATGTAACTTGTGCTTCTCATTATTTTTCTATAAAAGGCTTGTTAGTATTATAGAAAAACACATATCCAAGAACAAAGAAAAGAAACAATTCTCTCACTTAGAATAGTTATGCTAGTATTTTTTTATTTTATTTTGTGTCTGAGAGTACAACACAAAAATAGGTTCCTTAGCTTCTATTCTGAGTGATGCAGGAATAGTCGAAGTGTGGTTGTATCCTGGGATTCTGATTGCGCAAACACCGTCACACTGCGGGAAATTTAAGAATTAAGGAAAGAGTGTCTCGCCTCCACACGAAATCCTTCTTTGTTCATCATATTTTGGTATCAAGTATTGTGTATTCTATTATGTTTTTATCATTATATAAACAAATTATTGAGTTTGCCATATTGTAGAAATCATGGTCCTACAATGGGTTCGTGGCGCAAGGAGTTTCACTTAAAAGCAAGAGTCTTTGGGAAAGAAATCATAACTCTCAAGAATCTTGGTATTGGAAGAAGATACTCAACCTTAGGCTTGTTGCTTTCCTATTATGTAGAGCGTTATTGGGAGGCAGAAAATAAGTTTTGGTTTGATCATTGGACTCCAATGGGAAAGATAATCAGTTTTATAGTTGATTATGGTCCTGCTAGACTGTACCTCTCCCTTCACACATCAGTTGTTGACGTTGTAAGAGGCTCAAAGTGGAAAATTCCTCACCCTAGTTCTAGTCAGAGCTCATTCGCCACACTCATCTAACTAAAATCAATATGCCTCTCACTTCTAGTGTTCTCCTCATCTCAAACTTTGGAGGTAATATGGCCTAGAGAGAAAGTGAAAGACTGGGCAAATTTTTTTGGGTTCAATGGTTATGTGCCTAAACATTCTTTCACAGCATGGATTCTGCATATAGGTTACCAGCCCGTCATGGACTTGCATCGTGGGGCTTGCATGTTTCTTCTCTTTGCTACCTCTGTGTTGTGGGCACGGAAGCATGGTCGTCCAGATGGAAAAAGAGGTTCTAAATGGCTTGATCGAGATGTGGTCGAGTAGTCGATATTGATGGAATCCGATTGTAAACCTGAAAAAAATGCAAACGAAAATTAATGGGATGCTTATAAATGATAAAACAAGAAAAATGAAAAGAAAGGATATGATGGAATCATTTTTTTGGTCGCGTGACACTCTCAGCCTGCTCTCAGCCTGATCAATTGATGATCGAATTGGATGCGATGGAGTGAAAGTTTGTTGGACATGTATCACTCTTAAGCTTGGTAAACGAATGTAAGGGAAGTGATGGTAGATCGAGGACACCACAAATATCTATGAAAGGAATCCTTGATAAGTCATGTTGCTTCTTAAATACTCAAAAGACTTAGAACAATAGTTAAAGAAAACTAAAAAGCTCAATATTTCATAGATAATTTCAAAGGTGGATGATTTACAATCTTGGAAAACTTGAGCTTTTCCTAGGGAACTCTAGACAAGAAAAAACGGTCATAAAAATACAAGAAAATAAAATAACTTGAAAATAAAGTAGTCTTCAATGAAGATGATCTAGGAAGGAATATGGCTGTTGCGGGAGATATGGTTGACCAAAAATGAGAAACTTGATTCTTTTTGAACCTGGACAATTTGAGTGGATATGAAAGCTTCCAGGGAATCTTCTTGATGTCTGGATATGTGCTGATTTTGTGCCTAGACTGACAAAGAAGTAGTTGTCGGAGTCTTAATACTAAAATCTCCAAATAGGATAAGTTGAAGTGCAAGAGGATTCTCCTAATCCTTTAAATTCCGAAACATGGTAGGATGCCTAAGATATCTTATATATAGTCTAGAATGTCTTTTGGCTTCCACAAATAGGTTTAGATCAGATCAAATTGAATTGATTGAGAACTTTTCCCAATTAATTCGGTTTTGGGAAACTGATTGTTTCTTCATAATTCCTATATCAAAATGAAAGTTTTTTTTGGTGAGAGACCTCATATATAATCTTTCTCATTCTAGGAAATTGATTGTTTCTTCACATCATGTTGAAATTCTAGGGAATACAAATATCTCTTACATATTATTCGAGAAGAAGTAAAACCTTTGAATTATGCCATGTATCTTTATTAAAATATTTTTAAAATTCTAGAGAAATAAGTTGGTTTATCTAAATATATATTACACTTCTTATTAAACTAACCATAGAATTAATTAGTAGTCGACAATAAATATTTTTTTCCTTAAATAAAAAATACATAATTATCTAATGTGAGTAATATATATATATATATATATATATATATATATATATAAGATAGATAATGAGTTTTAATAATGAATATCTGATAATAATTTTTTTATCATATATCTTATTTACATTATTAAAATAAATTAAACAGCTCATCAACCATAATATTTTTTTATTTTTCGGATATGTTATATTTTGAAATTTTTAAAATGACTATATATTATCAAAATTGTTAAAACCCCACACTGAAACTTTTGTGATCAATGATTTTTTTTTGTTATAACAACATTCAAATGGTCATAAAACCAAATGATGATGTGAGTATAAAGATTCATTTGATAAATATCCAGATTAGAAAATTAATTAATATATATATCATATAAAAATCATAAATATTTCAATTTCAAAATTTACATTAAACAACCATTGAGAACTTAATATTCTAGTTTTAAAATTGGGTTTTTTTCAAAAACAACTTAAAAATTCAAGTCAAATGCAAAACCAACCTCTTTTTTTTAGTTACTATTCATCATTGAATTTTTCATAATACCCATAAGTTTTTGAATTATTTACAAATTTGCCATTATTATTTATTTATTTATTAATTTCGAAAAATACAAAAAACCAAATACACCCTAAACATTTCTTCTTAATTACAACTATGCCATCATCATCAATATTTTCAACCACCATTTTTGATCTCTTAAAGCTTTAGAATTGAATTTTCAACCACTTTTTTCTCATTCTAAACTAGCAAATCTTCATTTCCTCTCATTTTCTCTACATTTCCATCTAAAAATCTCTCTTTTCATAATCATAAACTTCACAATTTCGTGTTTTTTCACTTGTGAGTCGTTAAAATGTTTCATTTTGGTCAATATTGGAGTTTGGACGGTTGAAAAGGCTGGAAACGAGCTTCACACTGCAAAAAGGTAACTATTTTCATGGTTTAAGTCGTTTCTCAGATCTGTGTCACGATAGTAGACTGTTTTATATGTCTACGCCCTTATGTAGACATACAATGCAGTCTACTTGTCAACGCACAGGTCAGTTTTGCAATTGACTAAACGGATTTTTTTTTGTAACGTAGCCTTCCCCGACAGTCTACATCTTAACCTTTGACAACAAAAAACGAAAAAGTACGTAGACCTACAAAGACGACTACGCAAAAGAGGTTAGTTTTGCATTTGAATGAACTTTTGACTTTTCAAATGTAGACTTCAACATAAGTCTACGAACCGTAGACTTCAACATAAGTCTACAAAGAGGTCAGTTTTGCATTTGACCAAAATTTTGACTGCGTTGAAAAGGTTAGTTTTGTGTTTGACTAAAACTTTTTAAAAATATATTTTTTTTAATACGTAGACTTCATATGCAGTCTTCTCTTCCCGAAAAAAAAAATGTAGACTACCCGTGAAGTCTATTTTTTTATTTTGGTCAAATGCAAAACTGACTCGTCGGATTTGAGAGTAGACTTCTTTCGAAGTCTACAAATCTGTAGACGTTCATTTCAGTCTACCCCCTAAAAAGTCAAACATAATCAATTGCAAAACTAACCTCATTCAAAAAAATTAAAATATGTAGACTGTATATTTAGTCTACCTCTGAAAGTCAAATCCTGGAAAATTCTGGTCAATAGCGAAAACTAACCTTTTTGAAGTTGTAGACTGAAAACGAAGTCTGCTTACATAAAATCACAACTTTTTTTCAACTATAAAAAGTAACCCGTAAAATGGTCAATTGCAAAAACTAACTCAAAAAGTAGACCTATCTGACCGTCTACGGATGTAAACTGAAAAGAAAGTCTACAGAGTTGTAGACTGAACATGAAGTCTATTTTGAAATTTACATTAAAAGTTAATTTGTGTACTATGCATTAAATGTTTTCACAATTTTTTCGTTTGAAAGTGTGTAATAGTTAATCCTAATGGGTTTGAGTGATTTTGGATAGAAAAACTGTTGTAATTATGAAAGTATAATACTTTTGATTTTGCTATATTACTAGGAAACATTTGTAGACATATTAGTAAGTCTACGTTAATTGTCACAGTGCAAACAAACAGGTCACATCCAAACTGTCTAAGTTAAACCAGTGTTGTCTTACTGCTTTGGATGTTGTCTTATGTATTATCTCTTATGTGTTGAATTGGTCAATTGTATTATTGCTTTGGATGGTGTCTTATTGCTATGGATGTTGTCTTATGTCTTATGTATTTAACTTATCAGCTGTATTGTCGCTTTGGATGTTGTCTTATTTGATGAACTTCTGTTGAAATCGTAGGTCTTAATTTTTCTATTACTTTAAGTTCTAATGTTACTTTCTGTCGTGCAGACCAACATGTTAGTCTTCTTGAACAAAAAGTAGACTTCTTTTTAAGTCTCTTATAAAGGAAGACTAATGTGTAAATATCTGGATTGTATTGGAATTGTACTTTTGGTCGAATATGAATTAAAATCTCTGAAAGAAGAGTACTATATTGATACAAATGATGATATTTTGATATATAGTCGAGTACTAGACTTCTATAAAAGTCTTCTGCAAAAGAAGACTAATACTTAAGTCTGCTGCAAGCAAATTACATAAGTTTGTTACAACCATATGTCTGATACAAAAGCTTGATACAACCGTCTGTTAGTCACAGTTCTTGAGCTTCTAGAGTATACAACCTCGATAGGAAATCAAGTTTATCCATTTTGTAACATGCACCAAGAAGACACAAACAAATAATTATATAAGTGCATTCTACACGAGAAGTCTACAATTTAAAATGAAGCCTACACGAGAAACCTATAAATTCAAACATCAGTGTACTACAAATTCAAAACATCAGTTTACATCAGAAGTCTACAAATTCAAAATATATGTTTACAAAATTCAAAATATCAGTCTACAAATTCAAAATATCAGTCTACAAATTCAAAATATTAGTCTACAAATTCAAAATATCAGTCTACAAATTCAAAGTTTCAGTCTACAAATTCAAAATTTCAGTCTACAAATTCGAAACTTCATACTACACTTCAAAACGAAGTAGACTCACCAGAAGCAGAGAAATGGATTAGAGAGGATGAAATGCTCGTTAGAGAAATGGATCTAAGACTGACCGACTCAGATCTGAATCAAAAGAAACTAAAAAGTTAGTAAACAAGGATGAGCTTGTTAGGTTATTAGTTAAATGAGAGATAGAGATGATAGAGAGACGTACATTGGAAGATGAAGCACAGTCCCTTGCTGGCTAGAACAGAGAGATGAAGTAGAAGCCATGATACTGACTGGAAGCAGAGATTTGGACGAGAAGCACCATTCCTTAGAAGTCACCGGCTCAGATCTGAAAAGAGAAAAAGGTAAAGGTGGTCACTTTTTATCAACAGAGAATAGAGACATTTAACTTACCAGAGTGATGGAGGAGACATAGATGAAGCGGATGGGAACTGCGTGGATCGATATCACTGGAAATCTCGCCGGAAATCGCCTAGAGAGAGATACGGCGAAGTTTAGTTTTTTTTTTACCTAAAAAGCTTGAGAAATCGTATATATATACTAGGTTAAATTGTGTGTAGACTGAAAAAAAGGTCTACATATATGTAGACTTTATAATATGTCTACGAATCCCTTAACCACAAATCTCAAACCGTAAATGTTTTATTTGATCATCAAATTATATTGGTTAAATTCGGTTAGGTTAAATTGTGTGTAGACTGAAAAAAAGGTCTACATGTATGTAGACTTTATAATATGTCTACGAACCCCTTAACCACAAATCTCAAACCGTAAATGTTTTCTTTGATCATCAAATTATATTGGTTAAATCCGGTTAGGTTAAATTGTGTGTAGACTGAAAAAAAGGTCTACATATATGTAGACTTTATAATATGTCTACGAACCCCTTAACCACAAATCTCAAACCGTAAATGTTTTATTTGATCATCAAATTATATTGGTTAAATCTGGTTAGGTTAAATTGTGTGTAGACTGAAAAAAAAGTCTACATATATGTAGACTTTATAATATGTCTACGAACCCATTAACCAAAAATCTCAAACCCTAAATGTTCTTTAAAAGTGTTTAATTATATAAAATTTTATTTTTTTACTTCATATTATCCATTATATTAATGATTAGTTAAAAATATTACAACAATTATTTTTATAAATTTTTAAAATTAAATTATTAGATAAAATTATGGTGTAGACTACATAACAAGTCTACCGAGTGAATAGACTTCGTACGAGGTCTACATTTATGTAGACTTCTTTCTGTTACGTGTAGACTAACAAAGGATAGAAACGTAAAATACACTTCTGTTTTTTGTTTGGTCATAAGGGTTAAATAGTACTTTTATCACCCTTGTAGGTTGGTTTTGCATTTGATTGAAATTGGGGTACACTTTTAGGTTTAGATTGAAATTTTAGGTTGTTTTTAGCAAATCCCCCTTTAAAATTTTCATGAAGTTTTTTAAAATGATTATAAATTATCAAAACTATTACAAGTCCCGCATTTAATTTTTTACAAAAAAAATGTTATAAAAATAGAAAAATGATCATAAAGCCATATGTTTATGAAATGTCATTTACCAAATAGTCTTATTAGAAGATAGATTATATATCTATGTTGATATCATTTAAATTTAATTATATACCATATAAAATATACGAAAGTGATTCTTTGAATTTATTTACCATAAATAATTGTAAATAAAAAAAGAATATTTTTTTGATTTATGTGTTTGAACTAATTTAATTATATATGTAATATTTAATACTTTCTTAATTATTTAATATATATATATATATATATATTTTTATTATGTCCTAATATGTAAAAAATATTAAATAATTAATAGTACATAAAATAAGTTGTATATCTAATATTCATTCCTCACAAGATGCAAATCTTGAACTAAACTAGTATAGTAAGTATTTGATTGTATAGCTTTGATGTAATGTAACTGAACCTACAAAGCAAAGTTAAGATCTAATCCAAGGCCAGAGCATTTGCAGTTGATCGTATATTGGAAAAGGGGCTAATCCAGTGATAATGTTTTTAAAGTTTTGGGCCCCAAGTCTCCCGTCAAAGACAGTTTATAATCCAGTGTGTCAGGTTCTGCGAATCTTTGTCAAACTAACAAAGACAAGAAGAAAAGAACACCATGTCTATAAGACTACAACCATAACCCTCTAACAAGGAAAACATAGGTTAAACAAAAACTTGTAATTTATGAGAATAAATACCACACTCCTAAACACTGATGCTAAGGGGTTTATGAATACTTCTGGTATATCAAATGTACAACACCTAACAACTTACGAATCAATTTTATCTTCTGCCTCTTTTCTTTGGCTGTTGATTGTCTGTTCCTGATTCCCTACCTCGTTTTCCCGTAGTTGCAGCAGGCACTTCCTCTGCTTCTTTTTTTGATTGTTTTCGTTTCGACGAACTCTTGTTACCAGTATTCTCTACGTCAACCCTCTTTTTACCCGTGCTGTTACTCCTCAGTTCCCTCGGTTTTGCTTTACTGTTCTCTTTCTTAATGTTTCCATCACTCTTCTTCTGATCTTTACTCGTTGTTTCTTTTCCTTTCTGTGCTTTGATTCTTTTCAAGAACTCAGCCACACTCTTCTTCTTCTCTGATGCTATCAGTACCCTCTTAGGAGTCTTTTCCTTATCAGCATCATCATTTGATGAATCTGTTTGTTTCTTGTTATTGCTTTTGGCTCTTCCTACCTTGGCAGCAACGTCAATAGCTTTGCTCGTTCTCCTCGAGCTTCTTGTAGCAGTAGTAGTCACATCCTTCTCCTCTGAAACTTTCTTCTCATCTTTTTGTTTAAAGCTTGAAGAAGAAGGTAACGTTTTTCTCGAAGCAGAGCTCTTCTTCTTACATACAACAAGAGGAGGAGCAGATGATTTCTGTTTCGAGACCGAAGATTCACCCTCTGACTTGATGACACGGTGACTCAGTTTTCTAGTATCTTTCTTCATTTCGTTAGTGACGAGGGTCCTTAGCTCTTGTGCAGCCATAGAATCTGAGGAAGATGTAGGAAAGAAAACAATGGCGTTTGTGAAGAGAAGCATGAGGTCTCTGTAAAAGGAGAGACTTGAAGAAACATAAGATCCTTTCTCCATCTTCTTCTCTATTGTTTTAATGTCCAAATGCTGCCTTATCAATCTCTTGTAATCCTTCTTCTCCTGCGAGATGATAGAGAGTGAGACACAAAAACGTCTTTAAGTAATGGGCTCCCCTAGGGGCCCAACTAAAGTCCAACAACTGTCGGCTTAAATGGCGGCTTGAAAGTCAATAAGTTGACCATATCCAAAAACACACGACAAAGTCATGCTTCAACGGGAAGCTGCCATGTGTCTGATACTTAGAAATTTTCATTTTAGAATGAAATCATCTTCTAAATATTTTCGTAAGAAAATTGTATTCTATTAATAGAAATGAATACCGATGATAGGATTACAAAAAAAATTGTCATAAAAACAAAAATGTTCAAAGTAGATTTTATTAAAAAGTATAAATATACATTTATATTTATAAGATTAACTAATCATTTAAGTTTTAGATTTAGGGAGTGGATGTCTGACGGTGAGATTTAAAATTAAAAATTAAAAAAAATATATAATAAATTTTAAAAAATCTATTTTGATAATTTTTGAAATTATTTTAATGATAAAAAATTTTAAAAAATATTTGAGAAAATTACTTTTAGTAGAATGCAATTCACTGCAAGAATTTTGAGAATAATTGCTGTCAGTCTTAAAAGGAAAATAGTTAAATATTACTTTTATAAAAGATTTTAACTATTATAAAGTTTTAAAATGGAGATTGGCAAATAAGTAGTGGAGAAAAAGAACGAAAAAAATAGCATGGAGAAAATTTGATAGCGTAACGTAAGAAAATAAGGTAAAATCTGTACGTAATAATAAAATCGAGGAAAATAAGGTAATTGATTACCTGGCCCTTAAGCCGGGTTTCAAACACCGATCCACGCGGATGAGACCGAATCAGCTTAATGATTTCTATCAACGGCTGTGATTTATTCGCGGTCGGTTTAATATTACCGCGGAGACAGCTATCCTCGCCGCGCTTGTATGTCTGTCCCTTCCTCCTCCGATGACCAGTGGACGTTCCCGACTCGTCCAACTCGCCCGAGTGACTCATTCCCGATCTTCTACTAGTCGTTCCTTCTTCCTCCGCTTTAGCCGCCGCCGCCGCCGACTTATGATCGGGATCTGGATTTTTCGAATTATCTCCGCTTAATCGCTCGTGATCGGCGATTTTATCGACGGAGGCCGTCGAATTAGACTCGTTTATCGAGCGGTGGTTAGAGTCCGTCGTTTCTCGGTTTGGCCTCGTCGGCTCCGTTTCGTCGTTGATCGATCTAACTGCCTTAGAGTCGTCTTCCACCAGATCTGGTTTATCGTCTCCGTCGTTCTCCTCCTCTAGTTTCTTAACTTTTAACTGAAGCGACCTAATCAAAAACATTTCGAAATTTAATTTAAAAATTAAAATGAAAAAACTCAGATCCAGCGGCGGAGATATAGAGATTCTCCGTACAGTATCGACTCGTCGCATCGCTGAACATCTCGCCGGAGCTCCGCCACACGAAGACTCCGTAACTGCTCGAGCCAGGGGATTTCACCGTCTATATCCTCCTCCTCCGCCACCGCTTCGTCGTCGACGGAGTCTTGGAACCGACGCTTGAGATCTTGATACTTGAGCCTGCAACTCGGAGCGGAGGCTTTGAGAGAGCTCCGGGAGACAACCTCCTTTGCGACGGAATCCCAATCTTTAGAACCGTGGCGTTTAACGGCGCATGTTAACAGAAGCTCTTCCCACGTTCCCCATGCTTGACTGATCTGATAATGATTACCGTTACCGTCTCCGTTACGATTTTTATCAGAACCACTAGAGCTGTGTATATTGGTAGTATAGTCGTCGTTCATGCCGTTAGATGTTACTCCGTCGTCTTCCCTTATCACCCTCTCCGTTCACTACCGTAACCAAAACCAACAAGGTCCCAGTTTTTAGGGATATTTTTAATTATTTTTTTTTAAAAAGGAAAATTATATATGTAGCTCTGTTTTAGATTTTGAAACACTTTTATATATATAATCTTTTGAAAATGATGATTAACTTTTAGGTTATTTTATTCTCTTCATATGAAATGACATAGACCTACGTACAAGATTTTCACCTTCCGTGAAGATATATAACGAGACGGGTCGGGTCACCAAACTCGATGGTTTGCCTCGCTTCCTGTGCAACCGTCTACGGAGGGGAGAGGAAGGTCTATATTGAAAGTTGAAACTGGAATGTTCGTTTCCATCCATGTGTCGCTTGGGCTTGGACGTTATCTACAAAGAGAGATGGGCTTCAAACTATGTATTGGGCCTTTAGTGCACTGATCCGGTTACAGTTCTTTTCACACTGGTCCAGCTTAGTTTCGAAAGGATTGGCCGATTGGACCGGGATTGGTCACAATAAGATAAGAACATAAATTTCAAACAGAAACTATAAATAAAGTTGCATAACTTTGAAAAACGAACGATTGTGTGATACAGAGTTGCAGAGGGTTTTGATTTGATGACATGATTTAATATTTCAATTAAACCAACCCACTAATGATTTAATTCACACTCACACACTAAGTTAAAAGAGTAGGATTCAACGACTCCTCTAGCCCTCTTCTGTTTTAGTGTTCGACCTCATACTCTACTCATTGACTTAAGAGAGTAATAAAAACAAATCCATGGATAGAGGCTTGAGAGCTAATAGGTTAACTTGTTTGTCAATGTTGTAGATTGATAATTTAGTGTATTGCAATCCGAGAAAGACTGTTTATTCAAGGCAAAATCTCTCAAATAGTCACTTTTTAAGTTTTTGTCACTAAATAGTTTTAAAAAAATGATTTAAATAAAAAAATTATTTTGAAAATTTTAATATTTTTTAATTTTATTTTAATTTTAAATCTTACCTCTAAAACTTTATCTAATAACTCTAAACTTTATGTGTAGATTAATTAAATCAAGAGATATAAATGTATATTTACAATGTTTAATAAAATCTATTTTGATTATTTTTCTATTTGAAAACTATTTTGATGAGAAAAACTTTTTAAAATCTATTTTAAGGTATTTTTCTTTATTATTCAATTGTTGGCATTATTTTGTTTTCAGAAAAATCAATAAGACAACTCCAAAGAAAAACGAACAATCGTTCTGAAAAATGTGCTAAAAGGTACCCATCAAATGTAAGAGAAGGCTGGTACTCTTGATCAACACGTTAGGTCATTAACTCAGTGGCTCAAGCGCATGAACTTATCGAGCCAGTCCATGTTTACACTCTTTGGTCTCTCGAGTGGCAGTCCAAGAGCTCGGTCCCATATCAGCTGAAACCAAAAAACAAAGCGAGAAGATAAGCTTGATAGATCGAATGATCTGTACTAAACGTGGGTTTAATATAACACCTGTGAGCAGATTCCAAGACTCCTTGAGACACCAAAAAGAACCGTGTAGTATCTATATTTGTCACACACACACAGACACAAAATGTCATTCATTCAGCTAAAAGAAGGTCCAAGCCTAGTAAATGAGACTACAATCCCTACCTTGCTTCGGTTAGACCATAATAGTTGAGCAGCACTCCGCTGTGAGCATCAACGTTAGGCCAAGGGTTCTTGACCTGTAAAAGATTCATAAAACCAGAGAGAATGAGAAATCTGGTAGCATTATTATGGAGTAATGATGAAAATATAATACCTTCCCTAGCTCGGTTAGAATAGGAGGCACAACTTCATAAAGCTTAGACACCTATCGAGTTGATAAATGATTCATCAGCCAGTGACAGTTACTACAAATTCAAAAACATGATCAACAATTAAAATCCAAAAAACGAAGTTACCAGCTGAAAAAGAGGGTCATCAGGTAGATGCTTCAAGGCGAACTCTCTTTGGCACACATATCTTGGATCGGTCTTACGCAAAACACCATGGCCATATCCAGGAACTACCTGCAAAGACAAAATGTTTGGTTAGAAATGCCTTGAAATTTTCACAATGACATGCAATAATTGGCATGTCATGACAATCAGGCAATACATATGGTCTGTTTTCACATACTCAACTTTCATTAAGATCATATAAGCTATAGTTTCAAAAGGCAAAGCAGATCAATTTTTACCTTGCCACTGTTTAACGTTTTCCATACATAATCTTTCAGCTGTTCCTTTGATATATTTTCCCCGCACTCCTCAACAACTGATTTGATCCATAGCAAAACTTCCTGGAACAAGAAGATTCAATTCTTAGTTGTTATCAACTCTAACTATCAGTTATACAATAATATTATCAGAAGTTTACCAGTTATTTCTTGGAACTATCTGCTATATACACTTGTGGGATTGAACAATAATCAGGAGATTGATAAGGTAGGGGTACCTGATTAGCCAAACCATGGAGTGGTCCAGCTAAACCATTTAAGGCAGCTGCAAATGAAAGATAAGGATCTGAAAGTGCACTCCCAACCTAAATGCATAAATATCATCAGCCATAAATACAAAATAACCATAAGAAATGTCTAAGAAATTCGAAACATTGCAGCTTAGCATGCATCAAGAACAAGACCATGTAGGAAGCAGTACATACCAAGTGACCAGCGTGAGCACTAACATTTCCACCTTCATGGTCACTAAAACAAAAACCAGTAGCAAAGAAAAAAGATCAATGATCATGATGCTATAGAAGTTTTGTTAAAAGGTTGGTAAAAGAAATAAAAATCATAATATACTAGAACCAACACACAAACCTGTGAATGGTAACATAAAGCCTCATTAGCTCTTTCATCTGAGGACTATCAAATCCCAGCATGTGTGAAAAATTAGCACCATAGTCCAAAGAATCGTCTAATGGAATGATGCTACCATCCTTAAACATCCTGCAATAGTAAGTAGTATGTAAATTTAAGAACAGTAATTAGAAAGTCCAGAAGCTAAACACATGGAACAAGGCATACAAAACCTAACCTCCTATAAACGTATGAAGCTACAACAGGAACACGAGCAATCAAGTTGAGAGCATCCTCAAAGGTTGGCTCCCAAAACCTGCAAGTAAAAGATCAGTTTACATGATGCCAACTACTATAATACAATCAAGAAAAAGAAAACTATAAATACTGATCAAGTTTATACTTTGACTTATGAACAACACCCTTCTCATATGCCTTCTGGAATTCACTTTCAACCTGGATTAACATTTCAACAAGATAACATGTTAATTTATCTAATAAGGTATAGTAGTTATGAACATATCCATGTACCTGAAGGGCCATAACACCACTAGCAAATTGAGTCATTGGATGAGCAGTTGTAGGCAAAGCATTGATAGCTTTGTAGACATATTCTGCAATGTAAATTAAGTGTAAACTAGAGTTGATACGTTTGCAACAATCATATCATGATATACACAAAATTATCAACATCTGAACTAAGGTTACAAAAAAGACAGAGGAGAGGTGAACTGCAAAACCTGGCACAGCTGCACGGTTAGCCAACTCCTTTGACAATGCATCAACTTGCTCTTTGTTTGGCACCTAAATCAAATAAGAGGGAAACCTATTCTTTAAAATAATATAAGAAAAGGAAGCTAAACTGTATGAGATATAAATGTTAAGATGATCCAACCTTTCCAGTTAAGAGAAGCCAAAGAAGACCCTCAGGCAAGGGCTCTCCTCCAGGCTGAGCTGCAGGCAATACTTTCTGGCATTCAGGAATAGACATGCCTCTAAAGCGTATCCCCTGAAACAGAGATCAGAGCATATATGTTAAATAATTCATGAACAATTATATATAAATATACATACCTCTTCTGCATCAAGCAATGAGGTTTCCCAGAGTAAGCTAGTCATCCCTCTCATTCCACCAAGTACCTTTCAAAAATGGTTGCATATAGTAAAGTGAATAATATATATGAGTTGAGAAAGCCCTTTTAGATTCCTTAGAATCCATTATACCATATCAACAGTGATGTTCCCCACTGGGACATTTCCATGTTGTGATTTCAGTTTCTTCAAACGGGCCTGAAATTAAGTGTGAAGTTGTGAATGAGAAAGATAGAAAATAAAACAGAGAAAAGAGCTTCACTTGTTGCGTACTGCCCTAACTTAGACAGATCTCCAATCACTAGAATAAAAAAAAAAAAAAAAAAAGATACAAGTTTCAATCAGACACAACAAGAACCTGTTGCTCTGGAATGATCTCTTTCATCTGCGCCTTCAGGTCCTGCTTTGCCATTTTAAAACCAAATATCGACACCAAATCTCAAAATGAAACAATAGCAGTTTAACAAAAAAACACTGAAACATACCAATTCTGAAGAGCCTTGCGTCTGAAGCCATCTAACAGAGTTGCTAAGTGAAAATTGATTCACCTGCTTATAATTAATCAGATCTGATCATCATAAAGAAAAAAACGTCACGCAAAACACAAAGGGAAAGCTATTTATTCTACTCACGACTCTAAAACGAAGCCTTGAGACGCCACGAAGAAACACCATTCTTCAAAACTCACACCTGATCACCACTCAAACAAGACTGATCCGTTAGGAGATTATTTGATACTAAACAAATTAAAATAGAATTCTCTGAGATATATTAAAGGGAAGAGAGAAAGCGTGTGGAGATGTTATTACCGGAGACTAGTTATCACGTTCAGCGTCTATGGAGAGATTGATGAAATTTTTGCAACGTGATGATGAACAAGTGTTTCTGTGATCATCAGGTATTACAAAGTACAACAGAACCAAACCAAAACACCGATTCATACTACAAAACCGGAGCAATAAAACTAATTGAAATGCCAAACCGATGGGATTATATTTGGTTCAGGTCGGTTCGTTATGGGAATATATCTCATCCAAGATTAGAAGCAGTCGCAACGATTCTCACGCCTTAAATAAAGGTCACTAGTAAAAGTAGGCAAGTAGCTATTTGGTGATATTATTAGGTCCTCTCGGGTTTTGCGGTTTACCACCACAAATGATGTGTTCGTGTTTGCAGTTGCAGGTGATATAGTTCTTGGCATTCTACAATAATCACAAAAGATACTGTAAGTGTAAACACTTCACAGTTCAAAATCTCTCATATTAAAAGATGGTTGTAGCTATATTTTGTGGTTGAGGGTGGTTTATTATAAATACACATATATATAGTATATTTGAACTTATATTATAAAAAAAGATTAAAACAAAAACTATTTGCTATATTTTTAGACATTATCATATATACAAAAGTATTTTTTTTTAAAATTTAATACTATGATTTTATAAAAATAGTTTTATTTTATTATAATAATATTATTTTAAATAATTTTATAATTATATAAGTGTTAATATTATTAATTTATTATTAAAAAAATTTTGCAGTTATAAGTATACTGCAAAAAAACAACAATGTATTAGTCGTACGAATCATTTAATAACATTTAAAAACGCAACCATCAGTATTCGTAAACTCCTACACTAGTATCTGCAACTGCTGCATTTACACCGTTATATCCATAATCAATGTTTTAAAACTCGGTCTAGGCAGTGTCTAGGCGCTCGTGTAGTCAGTAAATCGGGTATAAGCAACAATTTTCTCAAACTGATTTTTAAAAAAATCGGTCTAATCTTTTAAAAATTAGCTTAGGCCCCCGCTTAAACAAAAATCATTTAAAAGATGCTTAGTCACTGACTAACGATTTTTAGAACATTCCCTATGAAACGGTTTAATATTGAAAATTATTGCACAATGATTATAATGTCTTCCAAATCGGAATTGATTATGTTTTGACTGGGATAAGAACAAGTTGATATCCAAACTTTTATAGTTATCATGGATCATGATCTTTTATTTTTTATTTTGTTACTTGATTTCAATAATCATATATGGGTTTCATTTTTACAACTATCACTCGTAAATAGTGCGCTTCTGGGTGCATCGGTTGTTGGTGTATTATTATAACAATCACAAATACGTAGAATTGCATCAAACAACTATCAACCTCTCAAAATCAAATGTATGTTCCTAATAGTGTTTGCGGTGGCAAATGGTTGTAGGTAGTTGTATTTAGATAAATAAAAATATTTCAAAGAAACACTTTAAAATATTAAATTAAATTTTAAAATTGAGATATTATGAATAAAAATATATTTTATATTCACTAATAATATCATAATTATATTGTGGATTGGTTAGTCAGTATATGTACACTACAAGAAAACTAAGCTTTTATTAGGAAAATTTATTAGGAAAATAGTTCATCGTAAAATTACTACGAGTTTACTTCGATTTTACGAGGAAACCAGTTTTCCTCGTAAAGTGCTTGTAACCTTACGAGAAAAAGGTTTCCTCGTAAATTCGAAGTAACCTTACGTGGCTATTACGAAGAAAATGTCATTTTCCTCGTAAACTCATAGTAACTTCTCTCCTTGTAAAGTCCTAGTAATAGTTTACTACGAAATTAAGAGTAAAGGTTTTGTTACTACGAAATTAAGAGGAAATGGATAGAAAATATCAAATTTAAATCAAAAACGTGTTTTGTACTTACTTTTCCTAGCAATTTCCTAGTAAATTCTCAGATTCGAAAATTCCTATAAATACCACCATATGTGATTCATTTGAAACACACCAAAAAAAATCAGCTATAAGCTTAATCAAGCACAAAAAAAATGTCCGGTCCGGGAAATATTTTTGAGTTGCGGAAGTGGATGTATTCACACAGAGATAATAACGGGAGGGTGACGAAAGAATTTCTCGAAGGGTTGGAGACGTTTATGCATCAAGCAGATTCTACACCACTCACGCAGGAAAGTGGTAAGATGTTTTGTCCTTGTCGGAAATGTTGCAATACCAAATTAGGCCCTCGTGAAAATGTTTGGAAGCATTTAATAAATAGAGGTTTCATGCCATATTATTATATTTGGTATCAACATGGAGAAGATGCTAGTTGTAGGAATGAAGGTAGCAGTAGTAATAGCAATTTTCAGATTGAACCGGTTGAGCATTTGCGTAATGAAGGTAGCAGTAATAATAGCTATCATCACCAAGAGGAACAAATGGTAGATTGTGATAGGGTTCATGATATGGTAGGTGATGCCTTTGTAATTTTTTCTTAATGTTATTAATATTTTTATTTACTTCAGGTCGCCCCTAGGAAAAAGGGGCGTATCATCGGGATTGGCTCGGTTAACGATGTCCATGCAGCGACATCGTCTTATCATCAGGAGCAGCACGATATCAATGCTCAGCTACGCTCGGAGTTGTCTTCGCTCACCGAGCATGTCACTTCTCTCACCGATGTCCTCGAGATTATGGCGGTTGGAAACCCGCATTTGGAGGAGATGTTGCGTCAGAGACGGGAACGCGGAGGGATTCCAACCCAACAGTATCTACCATCACAGTCACAGCCGACCACCAACTATGGAGAGGATTTCTCGAGCCAGGACGACTTCGTTCAGCAATTTCACGACCACCATCCCTAGTTTTTTTTTATTTTTAATTGAATATTATGAATTTTAAAACTTTCTGTATATTATTTAGTTATTTATAAAATATTTTGTTTTTTAGTTTTTATTTACAATTTGATTTTTTAAATTTTTTAAAAATAAAATAATTATATTTCTAATTAATTTTTTTAATAGGGAAAAAAACATTTCGAAGCAAAATCCTCGTAAGGCTTCCAAGTAAAATCCTCGTAACAGATTCTAGTAAGTTCCTCGTAAGTCTTTACTACGATCTTACGAGGAAAATATTACTACGATGTTACGAGGAAACACTACGAGGGGCTTACGAGGAAACCATACACACGCCCTTACGAGGAAATGTTTCTTCGTAAGTTTTCTACAACCTTACGAGGAAAAAAGCTTTACGATGAACATGTTTCGAGGAAACGTGTTTCGAGGAAACGTGTTTCCTCGTAATTTCCTAGTAAATGGCCATTTACTAGGAAATCACGATGAATACACGTCCTAGTAAGGGGCGAGTTTTCTTGTAGTGGTAGTTTGATAGTGTCTTAATTCTTTTGCATTAGACCAAAGACTTAAAATTTAAACCGTAAAACTAGATTCGAGTGTCCGCGCGAATGTTGACACTCGAATCTAGTTTTTGTTTTATAAGTAAATATTTATTTTGTGCATATGATATTATATTTTTTAAAAATTTATCCGTATTAGTATATCTAAATAAAATAGTTTTATAAGTTATATTGAATAATTAATTTTATTTTTGAACTGCCAACTATATCATCCACATTTTTTATCATATATTTTTCATATTAGATTTACATTGGACTATTTTATATATGAAAAATATGCATAAAACAAAATATATTTATCATATTGAGAAGATTAAATTTACAATGTCATGAGAGAATATATTGTATGATATTTAGGGTGACTTGGTTAAGAAGATTAAATTTTTATTTCTATTTTTCGAATGATACAATAAATATAGTTTTTTGTGTTCTTCCTTGCATAAAATAAATTTGATTATATTTCTAAATTGTTATTGCGAGATTTAGGGATTTATTAAAAAGAATATGCTTATTTAATACCATATATTCTATCTAAATATTTTAAAGGGTAAATCTCTCAAATATATATTTTTTAAGTTTTTGTCAAAAAAATATTTTAAAAAATATCAAAATTGAATTTTTATTTTTAAAATTTTCATAGTTTTTAAAAAAAATTAGTTTTAAGTCTCACTTCCAAAATTTTATCTCATAACTCTAAACCCTAATTTGAGATTAGTTAATCCAAAATGTATAATGTTTATTTACACCTTTTAATAAAGTTTATTTTGATCATTTTTTCCTCTTTAAAAATTATTTTTGTAACAAAAAAGTTTCATGGCTATCCTAAAGTAATTCTCTATTTTAAATATCATTGTCTTACATTGAATACAAATAACATTGAATCTAATAAGTTGTTAAAATATCACTATGTCAAATGTCGCTTTGGCCGAGTGGTTAAGGCGTGTGCCTGCTAAGTACATGGGCTCTGCCCGCGAGAGTTCGAATCTCTCAGGCGACGATATTTTTTTTCCCTTTTTTGATATGTGAATTTTCCAACGTTCACGTGTGACCTGCTGTTGAAACGTGCCTTCTCGTGTAAGCAACAAATTAAAGAAAAAAAAAAGAAAGACTCTGAGACAAAGACAAAAGAGAGAGTTCACAAAATCACAACCACCGTTTCAATTGTTTGCTTATCCGATATGGGCCAGTAAATAGATTCCAGTCGGCAACCATTAATTAGAATTACAACTTTTTTCTAAAGAATCTACTGACAAATGGCCTATTCACCAATTCCAAAGTCTCCCCATAAAGCCATTACCCAAATCTTGAAAGAAACTCAACATGCCCGCATGATTTTTTTCTTCTCCAGACCATTCTATAAACACTCTGTCTCTCTGACATCATTTTTTAAAAAAAATTATAATATTTTTTAACCAAAAGAAAACGTCAGATGAGCACATACTGACGGTGAAAGAAAGGTAATAGGGTAAGTGGGAAGAGTGTACAAAACTGAGACCAGCTTCTCTCTTTATGCCTTTTCCCTCCTTTAGGGGAAAATACATCTACCAATCTTCTCTTTATATCATTCTCTCATTACAAGGGTTTGATTAAGAGTTGATTCTGAGTTTCAGGTAAGAGAAAGCTCTTTGCTTTCTTCATGTGTCTGAAGTTTTCCCCTTTCCTCTGTTTACTAGGCAGGCCTGAAACTAGGGCTTGAAATCTCATTTTCAAATCTCTAACTCAGTCTCTCCTTAAAAGGGTTTGATTGGGAGTTGATTCTGAAACTAGAAAGCTCTTTGCTTTGTTCATATGTCGGAGATGAATCATCTTTTCCTCTGTTTTGTAGGTCTGGAAATTTCATCTTTCCTCTGTTATTGAGGAGCTTGATGATCTATTGATAGGCTTTTCAGCTCAAGATCGATTGAAAAATTCAATTTTTGTTTTGGAATGGCGGGAGGGAGTGAAGAGGATCCATACACAAAACCTATTGGAAGATGGTCTGTGTTCTTCTATGGTGTTGGTCATATGCTTAATGACATCACTGCTTCTTGTTGGTTCACTTACCTCCTCCTCTTCTTAACCCAAATCGGTCTCTCTCCGAGGTGAAACTTCATCTGGATTTTTCATGTAATTCTGACATTTGATTTGAGATAGACTGATGGTTCAAATCATAATCAAGTTTGTGTTTTGTCTTGTGTAGAGATGCAGCCATTGTTATGCTCTCTGGCCAAGTTGCTGATGGGTTTGCTACTATCTTCACTGGTGAATTGGTACCATCAATAACTTAAAAATACTTGTGTGCATATTGTTTTTAATTGTGGGGGTGATCAAACTGGAATTAAAACAAAATTGGTGTTCTGTAATGGCAGATAGATAGGTTTGGACATTTCAAGATTTGGCATGCTGCTGGATCAATACTAGTTGCAATATCTTTCTCCTCTGTTTTCGGAGGTTGTCTGCCTTGTTCTATCCTCCATAACGACTCTTTAAGCCTCGAAACTTTCTCCTATAGCATGTTTGCAGCTATCTTTAACATTGGATGGGCTGCTACTCAGGTTTCCCACATGTAACTTCATCTTTCTCACTATCAAAGTCTATCCATATCCTTCACTTTTTTGCTTGTGCGTTTGTGCGACTGTGTGGTTTCTTAATTACTCTTCAGGGCTATGGTTAATTGCATCTCGTTGAACTCAACAAGCAGAGTAGCTTTAACAAGCTGCCGGAATGCGTTTACTATGGTCAACCTCTTCCCTTGAATCAGTGTTTAGTAGTCTTTATGTGATTTAACATTGACTAATTGGTTTGCTTTTCAGGTTGCTAATCTTAGCTTATATGCTATTGCTTTAGTAGTCTTCGGTGTTATCAAGGCTGGTTCCAAAGAAAACACTGAAACACAGGTTTCATACTTCTCCATTATGTAAACCTATTGGAGTAATTGTGTTTCAATACTGATTGCATGTGTTCTCGTTAACTCTGCAGTATCGATGGATTGCATATTCATCTATCACAGTCGGGTGCTGTTTTGTGGTTATCTTTCTCATGGGAACAAAGGAGCCAAGGTATCCAGATTTTGTAGATCAATGTAACGGCTAGATGCATTTTGTAAATCATTGTAACGGCTAGATGCATTTTGATGTATAAAGGCTGAGGATGAATATGAGAGAAACTAGCCGAGTGAGAATACCGTGGGTGTATTGGTTCAAGAAACTCCTCTACTATCAAGTCGCTATGGTTTACCTCCTCACTCGATTAGTATTGAATGTTTCTCAGGTCTGTTCCTGTCTTCTTTCTTGTTTCTATCTATGCTCAAACTGAGATAAGTTCTCACACAAGGTGTTGTGGTTTACCCTTCTCAGGCATATTTTGCATTCTTTGTTATTGATGACTTGCAAATGGACCAATCCGCTAAAGCTTTGGTAATATATTCAAGAAGATCATTCTTTAGCTTCATATAAACAACTCTCTGATTAAATGGTATTCTACTTCAGGTTCCTGCAATAATCTATATAGGCAGCTTCGTTGTTTCGCTCCTGCTTCAGGTTCACATTCTCACCATATCCATTCTTCGGCTATGTCCAAAAGCTTTCTTTAACGTGTAAAAAATGTAGGAGATACCGTGGAATGGGAGAAGGCTAAAGGCGTATTATTCAGCTGGTGGTATCATTTGGATGTTCTGTGGTGCAGCTATACTTTTATTGCCTAGAGACATAAGTTCTTTCATGTATGCCATATCTGTCTTCATAGGCATCGCAAATGCATTGATGATGGTATAAACGATAACGCCATAAGTTCTAACAATGTTCATATCATCTCATATGCATCTAACTTAAGATTCATACGATACAGGTTACAGCAATCAGTATGCAGAGTGTGTTGGTTGGTGCAGAAGTAGGTGGATGTGCATTTGTATGTGGTTCCTTGAGCTTCTTAGACAAAATGTCTTGTGGACTTGCTCTGTATGTTCTTCAGTCGCACCAAAGTAGGTTCCTCTTTTAGCAGCAGAACCATTCATGTCTCATGGTGTTAGCTGTTTTGCTGAAGATGTTTTTGGGTTGCAGGTACTTCACCAAGAACTCAACTAAACAACAGCCAACAAAGTGTTTACTTTTCGGTTACAAGATTCGGTTTAGGCCTTGTTCCAGCTATATGCTCGCTTGTTGGTGTTGTTGTAACATTCTTTATGGAGCTTGAAGCTGCTGGGTCACTATCCAAGCCCCTGCTTCATGAGCCGTTACTTGAATGACAGTTTCTTGAATATGTTTGATTTTCAGGTCCACTAATCTTTGTTACTACATATGGGAGTCTCCAGATTCTTTAGATGATGACTTTGTACATAAGGATATATCACACTGTGACAGCAGTTTACCTGTATCTAAAAGAACTTTGGATCTAAATTGGGTTTGATTGATTGTTTTTTTTTTTGTGGTTTGTCTTGTATTTTTTTGTTTAATTTGTGTAAAAGTGAAAATAGTGTGTTGTTACTGTTCTATACTATGCAAGATGCAAAAATGATTTGGAAATGTAATAAATACTTTTCTACATTTAAATTATTTTTTATTACAGTTATAAAAAATATGGAATATTAATGGACAAATCTCTCAAATAACTTTTTTTGAAATTTTTGTCACAAAAATAGATTTTGAGAGAAAAAATGATCAAAATAGACCTTTTTTGTTTTGAAAATTTTAATATTTTAAATTTTTTTAATTTTTAAACCTCAATTCCAAAACCTTCACCCCATAACTCTAAACCCTAAGTTTAGATTAGTTAACCCAAATGTATAAATATATATTTATATCCTTTAATAAAGTATATTTTGATCATTTTTTTCTTTAAATGCTATTTTTAGGACAAAAAATTTTTTTGATCTATTTTGGTCTTTATCTCAATATTAATTTTACATCGATATAACAACTACTTTATAGGGATTTACATATGAAGATTGGACCTTTTTAACAAACATCCATGTTTTACAGCGCTAAAAAATTATGTAATTTTTATTATTAATCTATAAACTTACCAACAAATCATTTATTTGGAATTCTAACCCAAAACATGTTGGTCTACAAACAATAAATAAACCGGAAAAAACCAGTTGTACCGAAAGTTCTAAAACCAAATAGAAATGTTGTTAACCGGGTTTCCATGGAAGATTCGATTGTTGACATAACCGGGTATTCACTAGTGTAAGCCTTCTTCTTTTGTTTGCTAGAAACCCTAATTTTGCAGTCAGTCGCGCACCCCCTGAGAATCGTCACCGATGAATCCGATAAGGTCGTCTTCTCGACGAGCTAGTTAACCATCTATCTTCTGCCATTTTGACTCTCCAGGTTCGTACCAACAGTTTTTGATCACTTCCTTCCTCCAGCTAATTCGATCGAGATTATAAAAAAATTGAACTTTACAGGAACGATCGCAGAGAATAATGGGGATTGAGCTCAGATATGAACTTTGCACTTGTTTTCACCACCAATGTAGTTCGTAAAGCTTATCGCTTTCTCTTCCCCTCCAGGAGATTCTGCAACGGGAACTTCAATAGTGGTGACGAATCCGATTTAGGGTTTCCTCATTTAGACGAGATAGCTAGTATCGATCGTGAAGAAACCTCTGTTGGGAGTAGGTTTAGTGCGTCTCGTGTTCTCGAGGCATTACGGCAAGAAGACTCTGGATCCAATACAAAGTCATCAGCTTTAGATGAATTGAATGTTAGAGTCTCAGGGCTTCTCGTTAGAGACGTTCTTGTAGGGATCTTAAGGAACTTGGGTTGTGATGATAACAAGACTAGATGTGCGAGATTAGCTTACAGATTCTTCGTTTGGTGTAGAGAGCAAGAACGTTTCAGGCACACGGTTGATTCTTATCATTTGCTTATGAAGATATTTGCAGAGTGTGGTGAGTATAAGGCAATGTGGAGGTTAGTTGATGAGATGGTTCAAGATGGGTACCCGACAACAGCGAGGACGTTTAATCTCTTGATTTGTAGTTGCGGTGAAGCTGGTCTTGCGAAACAAGCTGTTGTGCAGTTCATAAAGTCGAAGGCTTTTAACTACAGGCCTTTTAAGCATTCTTATAACGCGATTTTGAATGCTCTGCTTGGTGTGAAACAGTATAGTTTGATCGAATGGGTTTATGAGCAGATGTTAGAAGACGGGTTTTCGCCAGATGTGGTGACTTACAACGTCCTCATGTGGACAAACTATAGGTTAGGGAAGATGGATAGGTTCGACAGGCTGTTTGATGAGATGGCTAGAGATGGTTTGTCTCCGGATTTGTATACATTCAACATTTTGTTGCATATTTTGGGGAGAGGAAACAAACCGCTCGCTGCGTTGACTACATTGAACCATATGAAGGAAGTTGGAATCGAGCCGAGCGTCATCCATTTCACTACTTTGATAGATGGTCTGAGCCGTGCAGGGAATCTGGAAGCGTGCAAGTACTTCTTAGATGAAATGGTGAAAGTTGGGTGTACGCCTGATGTTGTTTGCTACACAGTGATGATCACAGGGTATGTTGTGTCCGGAGAGCTAGAGAAGGCGAAGGAGATGTTCAGTGAGATGACAATTAGAGGGCAGTTGCCGAATGTTTTCACATACAACTCGATGATTCGTGGGTTGTGTATGGCTGGAGAGTTCAAAGAGGCGTGTTGGTTGCTAAAGGAGATGGAATCTAGAGGGTGTAACCCGAATTTTGTAGTGTATAGTACATTGGTGAGCTATTTAAGAAAAGCAGGGAAGCTTGGAGAGGCTCGCAAAGTAATAAGAGATATGGTGAAGAAAGGACATTATGTTCATTTAGTTCCAAAGATGATGAAATATAGGAGATGATGTTAGTGATATTGTTTTTTCGATTTTTGTTAATTGAAGTTGTTGTTTCTCTCATTTGCCAGAGTTTTGTAACTTACATCTTTGTTCTTTTCTCAAAGGAAGTTTGATAAGTGGTTCACTGATTAGTTACTAATATAACAATTAACTAAGATGATATACTGACATAATGGACGATGTTTGTGAAAAAAAATGTAATATTTATCATGTACCATAATTAATAAGTTGATAATAGTGAATATACCCGCTAGTCAATTTTCAAACATCTTGATTACATTCCAATTTTCAGTACTTTGAACTTGATTCATAATTAATATATTTGACTAAATTACCAATAGGAAAGCACAGTCAATATTTTTCATGGGTTTTTAAGTAATTAAACCCCCCAACTAAAGATGAATTGTAAAATAAACCCTCAATTAAAAATTCTACGAAATAAACCCTCAATTATAGTTCTGTTAACATATGTTACCCTCCGTCTAAAATTCCGTCACGGAGGGTGACATATGTTAACGGTTTATAAGTTGAGGGTTTATAACCCTAAAAACTTAGTTGAGGGGTTTTCTTAAGATTCAAAAAATAGTTGAGGGTTTTTATCACTAAAATACATTAAATATTTTAAAAACTTTATTATCATTTATGCATTGTTTAATATTAATTTATATGCCTTTGAAACTAATTTATAAATCATTATATATTATTTTATCAATTTTATAACCAATTTATAAAGACTTACAAATATTTAAATATTTTTTTATAAATAATTAATAAAGTTCAATACCGGTCCGGGCATTGTATGGGTTGGAACTAAATTTTTTTCTTGGGCCTATAAATTAATAAAATTGATATAAAACACGAGAATAAAAAATTAAAGCATAGATAAATATTTGAACTCACCATATCTACCATAAATGATAATTTACTTATTTTTTTTAAAGATTCATAAGTAAATAAGTAAATTTCAGCCATTTTTAAAAAAAATATCCCTTAGCAAAATTGGTTTTGGATGTTCATTAACAATGTAGAGATGGTGAGTTCGAATATTTCTCTATTCTTTAATTTTTTATTCTCCTGTTTTCTATCATTTTATTAATTTATATGCCCAAGAATTTTTTTTGTTCCAACCCATACAATGTCAGGACCGGTATTGAACTTTATTAATTATTTATAAAAAAATATTTAAATATTTGTAAGTCTTTATAAATTGGTTATAAAATTGATAAAATAAAATATAATGATTTATAAATTAGTTTCAAAGACATATAAATTAATTTTAAACAATGCATAAATGATAATAAAACTTTTAAAATATTTAATGTGTTTTAGTGATAAAAACCCTCAACTATTTTTTGAATCTTAAGAAAACCCCTCAACTAAGTTTTCAGGATTATAACCCTTAATTTATAATTCGTATGTCACCCTCCGTGACGGAATTTTAGACGGAGGGTAACATATGTTAACGAAACTATAGTTGAAGGTTTATTTCGTAGGATTTTTAATTGAGGGTTTATTTTACTATTCATGGGGGTTAAATTACTAAAAACCCTTTTTTCATCTATATAAAGTCATAATTTCTTTAAATCATTCGACGCAAATAAAACCATCTCTCAAATAAGCCATGGTTGTTTGTTCCTTGGCTAATAAAGCGATGGTAAGATATCTCATGGTTGGGCTAATGGTGATGGTAACAATGGTACTGGAAACAATGGCTGGAAAAGTCAGCATTTCTGATCAGCGAGAGCAAGGGACTGAACTCAAACTTAAGCAACTCAACAAGCAAGTAAACGAATATAACTTTTTGAAATTAAATATTAATTTTCTAAATTAAAATTCAATATTTTAAGATTTGATAAATTAATGAACTCAATAAATACGTATATCTGAAAATATATTTCTTTTTACATTTTTTTTAAATTAAGAACTTTATAAATTAATAAATTATTATAGTTTAGAAGTTATTAATTTATATAGTTATTACTGTATGTTTTTTTCTTACATTGTTCGTTGTATTTAACAGAGTTCAAACGTACAAATAATTGATTGCATACCTATTGCGAAACAACTAGCTTTTGATCATCCAATGCTAAAAAACTATACGATTCAGGTTCTTTTTTTATCTTTTCTCTGAATTATGTTCACCAAACAACGATGAAGAACAACCACAAAATATATCTAAGCCTCATCAGTTCTATAACCAACTTATATCATCTCAGATAATAATGACCAGGAGGTATGCGTATATGTGCACTTAAATCTTCGATGTATGTTCATCACATAAAACCTTAAATTGTTGAACTATATGATTTTCTTGTAGTATGCTATCACATATGTTAATGGTGGTCCACAATTTATATTCACCATACAATATATGGAAGGTTGGTGTGACATCCAATTTCTAGTATATGTGAAAAGGATTAAGAGAATTGATTTGGCTAGCTAAGTCATTAAAGTGCACTTACATTTTCGGTCACACATCCGTTTAGAACTTCATGGTTAAGCATGCTTTAGCCGGAGTAGTTAAAAGATGGGTGACCTACTGGAAAGTCATTTGTGATATCTACGAGTGAAGCCAAAACACGAGAAAATGTCATGTGGTGATTGCAGAGTCAGTAAACAAGACTCTCGAACCTCCAAAAAATTAACTCACCGCCTGTCACATGGAATGGGACCCACAGACCGAGTGAACGAGCATGAAAGTCATTTTAGCCATGGGCGGTTGGAGCGTTACAGTTGGTTTACTTAAATTAACATAAATTAATTCATATATTTACGATTAAAATTAGAGTTTCTTGTTATTATTTTTAGGATCCAAAGACAGAACACTGGTGGCTACAATTGAATGAGAAAGACTTGGTAGGGTATTGGCCAAAAGAGCTATTCCCAAACCTTGGTCATGAGACATGCATGATTGAATGGGGAGGTGAAGTGGTGAGCAAGAAGAACAAAAGACAACACACAATGACTGAAATGGGAAGTGGACATTTTCCAAGTGAAGGATTTAGGCAAGCAGCTTTAAAGCTGTCAAAACCATTGATATAAATAATGGTATAATTGATATGGCTGGAGTTCAAACATTAGTGACTCTACCTACTTGTTACAATCTCCATACTGGTTATAGGAAAAAAATGGGAGTTTTTTTCTACTATGGGGACATCGTCGTAACCGAGATGTCTTTAAAGATTTTTTTTGGTGTAAATGTCAAAATTTTATACCAAAGTTTTCTTTGTGACAAAAATACACAGATAACTAGTAGCAAAGAAAATAAAGAAAAATCTAAGCAACACAAGAGAAGGAAGAAGCAAAGCAATCCTAATGACCTTGTAGACAATGAACAAGTAAAACACTAACTAACAGGAACAATAAGAAGTAGAGCCTTACCAAAAGAACAACATTGCAAAATGGGAGGATATCTTTGATATTACATGAGACCACGCTTGGTAATTTTGGCCTCCCCAAACCGTTGCTCCAAATGATTGATATTGTCCACACGCAGCTTTGCCGATCACCAATCCTCTGAATTCCGAGACTCCAAACCACCACCGGAAGCCGGACCTCAAGAACTGGAAGCTACAAACCTCAACCCACACTGGATAGTTGTCCGTAGAGATTTCATCCACATTATATATACAAATCTAGGATAAAATTGTGAAAGTTGAATGTAGACCAATATAATTCATTTTCTAGAGCTTTGTTATTTATAATCTTTTTAGTAAAAACCAAGTTTGCTTTTAACTATTGGTTTGTATTCTCCTCAATTTTTTTTCCAAATTATCACTTTTGTTATGTGGGCACATGGATGGAAATGTGTCTAGTGTGAGGAAACAATATAGAACTTATTAACAGAAATGGAGAGAACACATATATTTGTAATGTTTTCATGGTAGAATATGGTTGATAAACTAGCATCCTGAATGTTATTTAGATCAAGTCAATGAAGGGAAAGAATCAAGTTACAGATTTATCATCAAAGAAGCGCATGAAGTTAATGTATTCATGTGCTTCTTTGATGAATACATTAACATATGTACTAGATTGCGCATATCACCAAAGTGGTTGTGGAAAAAATAATTTATTAATATTATTTAAATAAGAAAATGTAATCATTTGAAAAAATAATTTATTAATATTATTTAAATAAGAAAATGTATTCATTTGAGAATTTGAAATGGTTTAGTTTTTAATAAGTCTTTCGATGATTTTAAATGAATCGAGAATTTACAATAATTTTATTTAAATCATTCTAAAATCCCATCTAAATTATGAGGTTTAATGGATTCAAGAATGATTAACGGTTGCATTGAAAGTTCTACAAACTAAGAAATGCAATGGACGTAGATGAGAAAAAAGTAGTCACATGGTTTCTGTTCCAAGTGAGTGAAACGAAATGTGGGTCTCTAATTAAAAGGTAAGCTACCCAAGAACATTAGCATACTAAAGTTAAGTAAGAAGGGTTCTGGGATGAAAGTATACCATATCATAAGTTGCAGCATTGTTGTGAACTTATGAAGGCTCACTAAATGAAAGACAGTCCCAGTTAACTTCATGAGTTTGTGCTTTAGCTTTTTGTTTATTAAATGGAGGTATCCCGGGCCTATGGAAGGGTCTAGTTAATATCTAACGGGAGGTGCAGTCTATGGATAGACTCTCTTTACGGGTATTCAGATGGGTCGAAAGCAAGAGCACATATCAATGAGAGTGTCCAAGATAATGTGACTTAGTTTCGCGCATCAAATGGATCGAACCTCCAATGTATTGGCGTTCCAAACCGAATTTATCCTTTATTTTGCAAGAAAAAAATAATGATGTAGTTAGTTTTCTGTGAAAGGCCTGAAGATTAGAAATTATTAACTAAGTTTTCACATGGAGGTTACTTGGAGGATTATGGAACTGTGTAGTATAGTTATAGTTCCAAGTGGAACAACTGGTTGAAAGCTTTAAGGGAAGTTGAAGCAAGTTGTATTGGCTCCGTCTATAGGGGTATTGTGAAAATGGGTGAAGTTTAGGTGAAGAATGATGAAATATAGACAAATTTGGTGAAGTATAAGTAAATTCTGAGTGAGAGTTGTTAAACCTGGTGAAGACTTGAAGAAGACATAAGAGAAAGTCATGGTTTAATCAGAAACAATTATCAAAATTGGGAGCAAAAATTATTTACTCTAGGTGGAGTAGCTACAAAAGGACTCAAGGTTGAAAATTCACAGAAATTGGTCGATTTCAAACCAGGTTGTTACTTTGTTGATTTTAGGTAATGTATGCTGCAAAAGATAGACTCAAAGCATGTGTTTTTAATTTAGTAAGGGCAGTAGAGAAGAAGTAGAAAAAGTGACAAAATTGCATACATTGATTGTGAAACTGCATCAGAATGCACTTTTGAAGGAAGAAGCTTCACTTGACATACATATATTGATGATTCTAAGAGTTTTGTCTCAGAGAGTATCAATGGCAGAAGTCAGTGAAAGAACCACAAAATCTAGCCAGATTTTGTATTATTGTAGTTGTTAATCGAGACAATGCACATGAAATCATGGGGGTCTTGATTAGTAGGCAAAGATTAGTGTCAACTGGTAAAGAAAAACACGAGAGGATGAGGCTGGGTCTAAATAACACTGGAGATTGATGCAATGGTAAAACATCAACAAAAATCTGAGAAATTGAAGAAGACAAGCAAAATTTGGTGATGAAAACAAAACATACATGTTTTTGTTTAGTCAAAGGTGGAAATTTTGAAGAATTGACCAAACAAAATCAAAAAAAAAAGACCAAACAAAATCTAAACTTGTTTGGATCAAGTGGATGGACAAAATGAAGAGAGAATACATTGGGTTAGACAAAAAAAGCCCATTAGGTTTAGAGATCATGAGAATGTTTATGGTTATAAATATCCTATCTTAAACTCTCTATAATCTAAACCACACAGAATCATCATTATCTCTCTAAGGTTTTTTCTTGTAATCTTGAAAAAAGAGCTTGTAAATTTTATATTATAGTGAGGGACAAAAAATACTTCCCTAAAAATAATGGTTCAAAGCCGTGAACAGATAATAAACTGCTTGTGCTCTCATTTTTGTTTTTAGGTTATCCTTAGCCAAATCAAATTTCGTACAAGTCATGTATGTCCCTTCCTTGACGATGAAATCAGTTGTGAGATGTCTTCTGGTTGTGCTAACGGTGATGGTAACAAATATAGTGGAGCCACTGGCTGGAGAGGTCAACATTTCTGGTCAACTAAAGCAAGGGATTGAACGCAGGATTAAGCAACTCAACAAGCAAGCTCTTAAATCCATCGAGGTATAAACCGAACAAAATTTCAGGAAGATAAAAATATTAATGTTCGTATGTTTCTATAGTTCTAACTTAAAGTTCATAATTCTTAGTATCGGATCTACAATTTTAATATTAATTTCGCATGATCTAGTGTATACATGCAATAATCTACAATCTTGACGTAAAGAACAAAAACTATTCAACTATGCAATTTTCTTACAAACATGTTTGTTTGCTTCCTTGCATTTTTCGTTGTATTTATCAGAGTTCAAACGGAGAAATAATTGATTGCATATCTATTGCAAAGCAACCAGCTTTTGATCATCCCATGCTCAAAAACCATACGATTCAGGTTAATTTTTGTCATTTTCTTTCTCTTAGTTTATTATTTCATGACTTATACGTACTCTAACATTTATCACTGTAATATATGTTTAAAATATTGAAAATAGATGACACCAAGTTCTTATCCGCATGAGGTTTTAACTGAAGAAGACAATGCTCCAACACCAAGCAACGACGAAGACCAAATAGTTCAGCCTTGGCAATTGGTAGAAGAGTGCCCTGAAAACACTATTCCAGTCAAAAGAATAACAAAGGATGATCTTCTAAGAGTAGATAATATAAATAATTACGGGAAAAGATTGAATATTTCTCAGCCTCATCGATTATATCACTCGAAGGGTATCAATGAAAATAATGGCCACGAGGTATGTGTATGAATGCATTCAAATCATCAATACTTGTTCACATAAAAACCTTAAATTTGTTGAACTATATGCTTCTTTTGTAGTATGCAATCACATATGTTACGGATGGTTTTTACCGCGGAACTAAAGCACAAATAAACGTGTGGAAACCACGGGTCCAAGTAGGTGAATTCAGTTGCTCACAGATATGGATCGAAGGAGGAAAATTTGATGCTGGTTTGAATTCAATACAAGCTGGTTCGCATGTCCATCCGGCTCTATATGGTGATGACAATCCTCGATTTTTTATTTACTGGACAGTAAGTTCTCATAAACTACATTTTGCTTGTTAATATTATTTATTTATTTATAAAATTATCTGATTTTAGTTATTTTTATAAAGTGTATTTGTAATGACTATTTTTTTGATAAATTAAATAATGAAAAACAGAGCGACAATTACCAGAAAACAGGATGCTACAATCTCAGGTGCCCGGGCTTTGTTCAAATAAACAAAAGAATCACCCCTGGTTATTTGTTAACACCCATCTCCACCTATAATGGTCCACAAGTTAAATTTACTCTACAAATCTGGAAGGTTGGTTTAGTTAATTAAGAAAACAATCTTATATCGTGGCATACACACACATGTACATTTACATCAAATTTATAACTTTTACGTTTAAATCAGAGTTTATTTGTTATATTTTTCTTAGGATCCAAAGACAGGAAACTGGTGGTTACAACTGAATGAGAAAGAGTTGATAGGGTACTGGCCAAAAGAGCTATTCACAAGCCTTGCAGATGAAGGGGCAAGCACGATTGAATGGGGAGGTGAAGTGGTGAACACAAAGAAAGACGGACAACACACAACCACTGAAATGGGAAGTGGACATTTTCCAAGTGAAGGATTTGGAAAAGCAAGTAGCTTTGAAGTCATCAAAATCATTCATATGAATGGTGATATAACAGATCCAGATAAATTCGAAACCCTAGTGAGTCGACCTACTTGTTATGATCTTAAAACTGGTTATGATAAAAAATATGAGTTTTTTTTCTATTATGGTGGTCCTGGTCGTAACCCGAAATGTTTTTAGAGATTTCATATCTATATATAATCAAAATAAAATAAAAATTTGAAGTTGTATTGTGCTCCAGGTGGTTGTGAATGTAGACCAAGTCTACTTTATTCTCAAGAGTTTTCAGTTATAATTAAAAACTAAGCTTGATTATAACTTTTCGTTTGTCTTCTTCTCAATTTTTTTTCAAGTTTGATTATCACTTTGGTGATGGATGGGAATGTGCCTAGTGTGGGGAAAACAGTGTAGAACTTAGTTAATTAACAGAAATGAGCAAAATTAGCACTGATAGTGCTAATGGTTTCATAAGATAGAAAAATTAGCGTCCTCAATGTTCGTTGCATCAAGTTAAGAAGGAAAGGAACCAAGTTTCAGATTTATCATCAAAGAAAGCTTATGAAACTAGTGCATCTTTTTTACTAAAACAAATATATTCATTTGGACCTAACCTTTAGACATACATTATATCACATTAAATGTTCTTAGTACTTAATAAAAACATTAAAATTTCATTAAAATAATTATGGAAAACAACATTATACTACTAAATGTGTTTACAAATAACACAATAATTAGTCTTGTATCCAAACAATATAAAACATTATGTCTTACATTTTAACAATTCTTTATTTATCTTCTTTTCAATTATTTGACTAAGTCACTCAAATAATTTATAAAACAATTTCAAAAATAAGTACAACTAAATTTTGCGGGTTTAGATGCTACGAAACAATTTCATTTGATATGAAATTAATGGATTATTTTATTTCTGTTTTCCTAAATAAAAAAATTCATTCATCTGAACTTAATAAAACTTTCTTATTAGATTCTCATTCTTAGATTGTTTTCATTCTTAAGAACATATAATTATATATGCAAGATTATGCTTGGTTTAAGTAGACATCAAAAAAAATTATACAAATAAAATGTTAGAATCAATTAATAGAAGTCATGACTCATTTCATGTGTGATTTTTTTAGTTGGACCATCACTAGTAAATTTTATTAAATATATTTCATTAAACTAATAATAAAATATTTGTAACTACTTTAATCATAATCTATTTTGATGTATTTTATTATAAATATATATTAAAAAAATCTAAAAAATCTATTAAAAATATTTTAGTAAGATCCTAACATTCAATATTATGTAAACATCACTAATTTCAAATTAGTAGTGAAATATAACTATACATTAATATATAAATAAAATTCTATCCGTTTCATATATTTTATAATCATAATCTATTATATTAAAAGAAAATTTTTATATCGAAGTAAATATTATAAAATTATGGGGAAGTTTCATTTTTACAGTTTGATACCAGTTTTTAAATTTACCATTAATGAATGATTATTTTCAAAAATATCCTAAATTTATGATGAAAATATTTAAACTAAATTTTCTAAATATTTATAAAACATTTAAAAACTAAACCCCACCCATTTAACATTAAAACCTAAACAATAATCAACCAAAATGTTAATATATTTTTGATTGAGGGTATTTTTGAAAAGTAGTACTTAACTTGTGGTATTCTTAGCAATTTCTCTAAAATTATCTTAAATTGATAAATTAATCTATTTTATTTTCATAAATAGAAAATATTAATATTAAAAATATATAATACGTTGGCAGAACGGGCTAACATTAGCAACCATATAATGTATGCATAAAATTAACATATTAATATATATACAAAAATATATTATCTAATAAACATAAAAAAAATTCTAAACGGTAATTCAAATTTAAAACTCTAATTATAATTTAGTATTAATTAAACACAAAATAATTTTCAATGATGATTTTCATTCATATGGTAATATATTTAATAATCAAATGTGAATCCAATAGAATAAATATATAAGAAGAAACGATTCGAACAATTGATATTTATATGTAAAATATAAAATTAGCGTGTTTGTAATATTTATATAAACATTTAAATATATGACTAACATGTGTAAAATAAATATTTATGTATATAAAAATGAAAAAAAAAACTTGCGCGGTTGTGCGGGTCAAAATCTAGTTTATAATTTAAAATTTATCAAATAAGTGTTTATGACACAATTAATCAAATCAAGTACATATATTTTATTAAAAATTCATAACAAACATGTTGAAATAAAAATTAAATAATACCTTATATAATTTTCATATTTAATATTAATAAAATAATATAATTATATGAATTTCAAATAAATTAAAATAAAATTTTAAAATATCACTTATAAAAGTTATAGATATATATAAATTTGTAAATTAGATTATGAATAAAATATTTACAGGCTTTTTAAAAGCGGATCGAAATCTAATTCATGTATTAGGATTATGCCTATAACCAAAGTGGCTTGTTAGACAAAGTTAACTGGTTTCCAGGTTTACTAAAATTTGTTAGGGAATCCTAATTCAATGATGGGTTTTTAAAAAAAAGTTTAAATCAGATAATTATTTAATAATTCTTAACTATGCTTAAAATCAATATTATTGGATATTATATCTGTAAATAATAAAACATGGATTTTAATGTCTGATGTTTTAGTTAAGCTACTATCAAAATCTAAGGTTATTTTAAAATTAAATGATGTCAAATCTAATACTATTAACTAAATTTAGATAATCTATTTAAATATAATGTCATTCAAACCACTATGTTAAAAAATTTGTATATAAAGCCATTTGAAAGTCCAATGGATTTTTATGAATAAATTATTATAAATAAATCCAATGTATACTAAAGATATTTTAGAATTGCACACATACATTCACAAAGTAACACAAAACTTTAAATTTTGTAAATTATAAAATCTATAGATTAAACTAAGGACAGAATAAAAAAAATTAAAAAGAAAAACTAAGGATAGAACAAAATCCTCTAGATATGGTTCAATATATCTTAAATATTGGTATACAAAAGTTTGAAAAAAAAAGAATTGTTGAAAAATTACCTTTTCCTAGAGAAAAGAAAATCCTTAATAAAAAAAGGAACTGCTGATGACCTCACCGACTCTAAAAGCTAGGGCTTATAAATACAAACAAGCATCGGCTCATTACATATAACCATTCAATCAATTCACTCGCAAACAAAGATGACAAAGAAGATGGTGTTGAAGAGCTGTGACGGTGAATCCTTCGAGGTGGAAGAAGCCGTCGCAAGTCAATCACAGTTGATAGCAAATCTTATCGAGGACGAATGCGCCGATGGTGAGATCCCTTTAGAGAACGTCACAGGCGAAATCCTCAGGATGGTGATAGAATACTGCAAGAAGCACACCGTGGTCGATGGAGCTGATGATTCATCATCCTCCTCCGAGGAGGATCTGAAGAAGTGGGATGCTGATTTCATGCAAATCCACCAGTCCACGATATTTGACCTAATCTTGGCTGCGAATTACTTGAACGTTGGAAGCTTGCTTGATCTCGCTTGCCAGACAGTTGCTGATATGATCACAGCATGCAAGGACAGTGCAGAGATTCGCGCAAAGTTTAACATCGAGAATGATTTTACACCAGAGGAAGAAGCAGAGATTATCAAGGAGAACCAATGGGCTTTTCAATGAAACCTAACTAGTTATTATTATTATCAGGATATTAATATGTTTAGCTGTTTTATGAGCGATTTGTCAAAAGTCTTTCGTTTCTGAAATATTATGTTTTTGTTAAAATAATGTTTTCTGTTTGTTCTTCTAGTCCGGAAATTAATCAGGATAAGAAAACGCTTTTCGGTTTTCCGATAGGTTAAGTTTGATTATATCACAATCAATCATATGTAAAATTTTCATATGATTTAACATTTTAAAACCAAAATTGTGAAACTTGTAATGTGTTGTGCTGCGAATGGGTTGTTAGGCACCAATTTTAGGAAGTATAGTCTAACGAAACATTGTAGATGACCAACAATGAGGAGTTGAAATAGTAGTTAAAACTTTTAGAATATCTAATAAGATAATGAGATTGAGAGATCAGACGTTTATACTTTGTTGGATCTTCAGAAAGAGTTACATTACATAACTTGTGCTTCAGCCTAGATGGATCCACAACTTATAACCTCAAAGTTGTACAAAGAAAAAGAAAAAAAAAACATAGATGACTAGAAACATTGTATATATTTTAGGCCAAACATAGATCAATGTACTACTTCATAAATTTATAATCAACTAGATGTTTTGCTCATTCATGCGGACATGATAATCATGTTAAGAATACTTGTTATTACATAATTTATTAATGTAAATACCATCATGAATCTTTTATGATTGAAAATATTAGTTTTAGATAACAACATAATATATATAAGGCTGAATTTTAATTGTATAATAAACTTTATTATATAAGTAATATGTCAGTATTAATTATATAAAAAATAATCTAATTAGCCATTAAAATTGTGATTTCAAAATTTTATTATTTTATAGTTAGTTTGTAGAGATATTTTTGTCCATTATCTCTAAATACACCATCTATATAATTATAAGATGTAACCAAAAATTATATGATCACCATCCCCATTATAAAATTTTTATGATAACATGGAATAACTTCTTTTAAAGAGAGACATGATTTGAGAAGAATAAGAACCATAAAAATTAAGGTTTAGCCAACTAACCGGTAAGCATGTTTTCCTTTTCTTTCTTTTTGGAAATTTTTATTGTAATTAATTTTATGATTAAATATATATATATATACATATTAAAATAAATATAATAATTCATTAAAGGTATAATCAATATTAACCACTTTAAAATCTAACGTGAAAACTCGGATGCGAAAAACCACTTTGCAAATAATAGTATTGATTTTACTATTCGCGTTACTCTTTCATATTAATTAGGGATAATTTTAAAAATATCTTATATATAGTTTAAATTTGAAAAGTATACTTATATTTTTAAGTTTTGAAAACTACACTTTTTGAAATGTGATAAGACACTTTTTGTAATTTATTTGTTCGAAATAAAAATTTATGTATTATAATAATTAAATTACAAATTTAAAATCACTATTATTATTGTTTTTTAAAATGTTATATAATAGTAGTTTTCCTTTTCTAAAATCATAAAAAGAAACTGTAAAAAAATATGTTTGGTAGTAATTTTCCTTTTCTAAATCTCTTTAAAATCTTAAACATAGAGAAATTTGAATCATGTTTTTGTAATCTTAATTTTTTTGTGACAAATGTCGCAATCATGTTAATTAGTAAAGAACCAAGCTTTATATAATAAGATTAAATAAACAATTCATTCTTCATATAATTCACTTAGCTCACATAATATTTTATTTACCATTTTATAATTAAAAAAAGTTTCTTATATAAATCGTGGCCCATAAAAATGTTTCATAAATTGCCTATGTAGTAAGGCCCAGATGTCGACAAAAAAAAAAGTAAGGCCCAGCTATTGAGAAAGCAAGCTTGAAAAACAGAACTATTTTGGCCCGGTTTAGACTTGGTTTTTACTTAATGTGTGTTTGGTAGTTGGGTGGGTGCAGCGTGCTGTGCTCTGTTTGCAGAGTTGTGGGTTTTGGTTTGTTTGGTCAGGAGTTGACTAGTTGTTGTTGTCTTAACTCACTTGTAATTCCTCTGACTGACTGTTGTAACTTATAATATAATATATATTTTAAATTTAAAAAAAAAAGCAAATCTCAAAGTTAGGGCACTTATATAAATAGAGCCACCACCATAGGTTCTCTGCACAACAAGTAAAACAATGTCGACCAAGAAGATTGTGTTGAAGAGCTCTGATGGTGACTTGTTCGAGGTCGACGAAGCTGTCGTACTCCAAACGAAGTTGTTATCAAATGTCGTCGAAGATGCTGACACCACCACCGCTCCAATCCCGATTACGCACGTCTCCGGCAACATCCTCAGGTTAGTGATTGAGTACTGCAAGAAGCGCGCTGATGATGTTCGCCTTGGCTCCACCTCCGACGATTTCAAGAAGTGGGAGGCCACGTTCGTCATGAAACTCGACCAGACCACCATCTACGATCTCATCCTAGCTTCCAACTTCCTCAACATCCCAAGCCTGCTTGATCTCACTTGCCGGACGACCGCTGATAGGATCGCAGCCTGCAGAGACGAACACGAGATTCGCCAAATGTTACAGATCGCTAACGATTTTACACCTGATGAAGAAGACAAGATTCGCCGGGACAATCATTGCTACTTTCAGTGATAAAGCTTTCTTGGTTAAGATATATTATTATTATCTATGTGTGTTTCTCCTTTTGTTAATAATGAGGCTCTACAAAAGTCTCTCAACTATATGAATCTGTTCATGATTACATGACTTCAATATTATTCTCAATCTCTTTAATTAACCTGTGTTCTAAACTCTTATACAAGATTATAAACACATGATGATGATGATGTTGATAAGCTTGTGTATATGCGTTTTAAGAAGCTTCTGTTAATGATCTTACACCTCTCTGCTCCACTCTTGCTAATTGTAACTCCAAGTTAATTAGCATTAGTTGAACAAATAAATTGATTAGCATTATGTTACCAAGCCAAGCCCATTATAAGATGTCGCTAAGGCCCAATAAGGAGCGGAACTGTGTTGGGCATTAAGGGGTTGTCATTGCAAATAATATTAGTCTAACTATAATTTTGCAAATTCGCAAAACTCCGAGGGTTTCTACAAACGAAAGACGGAAAAGGTGTCGGAGAGTAAAGGGTATAACTTTGGTTTACTTCTTCTCCGATCGAATTCGTTGTACGGAAACTGCAAAGAATCGATTGAGATGGCGAGCGAAAGCCCTGAAGTCGTTGTAGCTCCAGTGGTGGAGAATGGCGGCGCTGACTCATCCTCCTCCAAAGGGAAAGAGGAACACGTGGAGTCTGAGCTTTCGAAGAAGCTTGAGATTACAGAAGATGCAAACGAGGAGAACGAAGAAGAAGAAGATGATGGAAGTAAAGGTGAATACTTTATTCTTGGTGTTCTGATTGTTCATGTAGTTTTGAGCTTTTTGCGTCTCTAATTAATAGAAAGAAGTATAGTGTCAAAAGGAACTACCTTTCTAAGACTTGTCTGTTTTTTTGAGTTTGGTCTTAAGGTTTTATGGTTTTAGAGTGATCTATTGTTCTGAGATGTGACTAGTTCACGAGTGTATGGTTGATTGATATGTTGCATGTCTCTTTTGTTCTTTTAAGGTGAGACTTCAACGAAGAAGAAGAAGAAGAAAAAGAAGAGTAAAAGCAAGTAAGATATGTTGTTTTTGTTCGGTCTTTTCTTTCAGTTTGCCAGTTTTGGTGTTTGATTTAGTGATGGTTTTGGCTTATGTTTGCAGGAAGAAGACTCAACAGACTGATCCACCTACAATCCCTGTCGTTAAGCTTTTCCCATCTGGAGAGTTTCCTGAAGGTGAAATCCAACAATATAAGGATGAGTAAGTTTCATACAATGGAAGAGTCCATATAGCTTTTTGTCTTTTTCATCTGTTGAGTCTTTCTCTTGTCAAGAATGTTCACTTCCCTTACCTTTATCAACACTCTTTGTAATGGGTTTTGAAGAGTATGGTATTGATCTCTGTGATGTAGCAATTTGTGGAGAACAACATCTGAAGAGAAGAGAGAGTTGGAGCGTTTGGAGAAGCCAATATACAACTCTGTACGCCAGGCTGCAGAAGTTCATCGCCAGGTTCACTTTTAACAGATTAAATGACCATAGAATATTGCTTTTTTTCTAGCACTTTTTTTAATATTTTTTTTTGCTAATTTTTTTTCAGGTTAGAAAATATGTAAGAAGCATAGTGAAGCCTGGAATGTTGATGACTGACTTATGTGAGACACTGGAGGATACTGTTCGTAAGCTGATATCAGAGAATGGTCTAAAAGCTGGTATTGCTTTCCCTACAGGATGCTCTTTGAATTGGTTCGTTATAACTTATAACTCTCTCTCTCTCTTTTTATCAACTGTTCTTCTTTAGTAGTCTTGTTTATCTCTAATGGCTTTTTTAACTTCCAGGGTTGCTGCTCATTGGACACCAAACTCCGGAGACAAGACTGTGCTTCAATACGATGATGTTATGAAGTTGGATTTTGGAACTCATATTGATGGTATGACTGGCAATTTTTCTTTTTCGTTTTTCCTCTGTAAAAGTGTCAGATTAAAATTTACATCTCTTGTTATTTTCTTGCAGGACATATTGTTGACTGTGCATTTACAGTTGCGTTCAATCCTATGTTTGATCCTCTCCTAGCAGCCTCCCGTGAAGCTACTTATACCGGTATCAAGGTGCTGATTGTTCCTTTTGATAATACCCACTACTTTATGAATGTAGTAGGATGAAACATCTTTGTAGTGTGTGTTGTCTTTCGTCCTTAAAGTTACACTGGAACTGGAACTGAGTTTTAGGCGTTGACATTGTTAGGAACAACATAGTTAGTACTCTTAACCTCATTGTTATGAATCAGGAAGCTGGAATAGATGTTCGTCTCTGCGACATTGGGGCTGCAATTCAGGAAGTCATGGAGTCGTATGAGGTTGAAATCAATGGAAAGGTCTTCCCAGGTACTGAACATCCATTGTCAAATCTAATAACCACTGTTACATCAGTGGCAGTTTCAATGTAGGTGTAATAAACCATAACCTGTTTTGTTCTTTCTTACAGTTAAAAGCATCAGGAATTTGAATGGGCATAGCATTGGTCCTTATCAGATACATGCTGGCAAATCAGTTCCTATAGTTAAAGGAGGCGAGCAGACAAAGATGGAAGAGGGTGAATTCTATGCCATTGAAACATTTGGATCAACTGGTAAAGTAAACTCGGACATGAAGCTATTTAAAAGAGAAACTCACTGCATGATTGATCCTCTGTTTTGTGGTTGTATTGCAGGGAAAGGATATGTTAGAGAAGACTTAGAATGTAGCCACTACATGAAGAACTTTGACGCTGGCCATGTCCCCTTGAGGTTACCTCGAGCCAAACAACTCCTTGCCACTATTAACAACAATTTCTCCACTCTAGCTTTCTGCAGACGTTATTTGGACCGCATTGGTGAAACCAAATACTTAATGGCCCTGAAGAATCTGTGCGACGCTGGCATTGTTCAGGTAACACTCTTCTTAGATCCAATCACACACTAGTCTAAATGAGGTTGATGAGGAAAAAAAATTGATTATATGTTTTATTTTCAGCCGTATCCTCCTCTGTGTGATGTGAAGGGGAGCTATGTATCACAGTTTGAGCACACCATTTTACTGCGACCTACTTGCAAAGAAGTTGTTTCCAAGGGAGATGATTACTGATTCAAATCCTCTGTTTTTTGCTCTGTTCTTGAGATTGCACACTGCTTGTTTCTTTTCTTATCGTAAACACAGCTTTGCTTCCTTTTAATAAACCTCCAATGCCTGTTGAACTTGAATCTTAGTAGTAAACTCCATTAAAGAAAATAAACAGTGGTGTAAAGCTTCTTGCTTTGGGGGAAAATAAGTTACCTTTGGATTGGAAATGGATAAGTTGTTGAGTTAGGGCCTCGGATCACCAGCGCGACAGAATAAACCGGTTATTGATTATAATAACCAATCACACCCCGGTTTAACATCAACAACACTTTGGTCTAAAACATTTCACATACTGTATATATACTGCCTCTATACTGATTGTTGGATAACGTTCACAAGAAAAAACCAACAAAGTCTACATACATACATTCCCATCCGAGCCAGTTTAGTCGGTTAAGCACATACCTTACCGGTTAACGACAAATTTTCAACGATTCAAGAGAACTAAAAGGTTGAGAATGGAAGGCTGAAGCAGGTATCAAACAGTAATGAGCTTCCAAACTTCCCTGGACATGTCAATAGTCTCGGTACGGTAACACCATCCTCGTACGTGACCTGGACAAAGACAAAACTGTTTTGTTATAGACTTCTGAAAATAAGAGAGGTGGTGCATAACAGAACTGAGTTCAAGTCAGTAAATACCAAATGTCTTCTTGAAAACTCATCATATTGTCTAATGATACCAAAACACCTTAGAAGATCATATATTTACAGGACCAGTCCTGTGGTAAGCCGGATGAAACATTCGCCTTGGATCCCCAAATTTTTTGAAAAAAATTATATATATATAGACCTCCCAAAAAAAATATTTAGGTCCCCAAATTCGTAAAAGAAAAAAAAATAGTTTAAATCATTAAGAAATCGTCTTAGATCCCTTAAATCTCAGGGTCGGCTAATATTTAAGTCAAAAGACGTATGCAGGATCCAACGGACTAAAGAAATGCTCAGTGAGCAGAGTTAATGTATCTTACTGAGCATTCTGATAAGAGAAAGATCAAATTTACCTCTGGTTCATAGGACGTGCCAACATGAAAACCACACCAATGCAGTTGGGACAACATATTTTCCTTTGGTCATGACTCTTCCGTGATTGTACTGACGCATCCAAATTGTTTTTCCTTACCTCTGAACTAAGAAGCTTGTCCAACATCGAGATTAAAGTATTGGCACTAACCAGTGGCGTGTCTACCAAATTACGAAATGTTATAGAGATAAGTAGATCGTAACAAAAGGTTTGTAACTGTTACAAAAATAATCCTGTGACATGAACTCAAAGCTATTCAACAATACCATATAGTTTTCATTATCAATCTTACCTTTACACGCCGTGAGGTTCACAGATTCATCAGAGGGTATGTTCTTAGCTTTACTAGCTTTTTCACCTAGCTGTTTCCTGAAACATACTGCACCACAGTAGCAATCTTGATCTGCACCAAACTGAACAAACCTGTGCATAGTGTAACAAAGTTAACAAACCATTTTTGAATCTCTGTATTAGGATTGCAGCTGTGATTGAAATATCTTGATTTATTCCCCTTGTAAGTAGAATCAATTACCATATTCCAGTTTATCTGACACAAGTAGAAGTTTGTCTCGACCTTATGCTTCAGCTTGCAAAGCCTTTCTTCACATGTCTTATCGTCAATAACTATAGTGTAATGTAAAATGTAAGCAGTACAATAAGTCAAGTATGTATAACGAAACCAAATAGTAACATCACCTTCCCCAACATATTCAATGACAAACTCTCCTGAGTTGATATCTTCAGGATCATGTGAAAACAAATAAAAAAACAAAGGAGGGATGTGTAAACTGTAAACATGAATCTGTAACGAATCAAAAAAGACTGCGTTTTATGAAGATAGGCATCCTCTTATTCAATCTATTCGGATATTTGAAATTTTCCGATCCTCCGATCTTCTTCGAAAACTTTTTGAACCCTTTCCTGATTCGATTCAGACCGGAACCCTGAGAGATAAAAAAAAAACAGAGAAAACTGTAAAGACAATACGAAACAAAGAAATAATTAAACAGAACTATAGAGACTAAGATGGAACGAACCTTCTTCTTGTTGGTAGCCATGAATATATACCTGATTGATAGGAAAAAATCGAATGATAACCCCTAATTTGATGTTGAATGTTGCCAAAAAAAGAGATATAGAAGGAACAATCAAAAATATTCAAAGGCGGAGAGATATCTGTAACTTAATCGAATTTAAAAATAAGAAGATGATGAAACAGAGGTGGATGCGATCTTCAGAGAGTGACTGAACAGACGCGAAGAAGAAATTGAGCGGCAGTTTCTATCCTTCGTTTCCTTGAGAGGATGATTTTAAAAAACACTACGCGCAAAGGGTAAAACAGTAATTCGTTGTGTGATGCAGGCCCGCTAATATTTTGAATGGAATGGGCTTTAGTTTAGTGGCTCTAGTAAATCCCAACTAATACAGTGGTAACAAAACATTTACTTCCATGGTAATATTGTTATATGTAGTTCGTAGTCGCATCCACGTTTATCCGGCCATAAACTGTATAATAAAAAAATAATTCACCTAAATCATTGTAAAGCATAGTCCTTAACTCTATTTAAATTTTTTTCTGAGGTTATGTTGATGCACCGTTAAATTAATTAAGAAAAATACCGATAGAACTAAAAAATTTTTTACCACCAAAATAGTTTTTAAACAGAAAAATAATAAAAATAATTTTTATTAAAAAATACAAATATATATTTATACTATTTAGATTAACTAATTTTAAATTTAAAATTTAGCATTATAAGGTGGATAGAGCCTTATGAGCACTATTCACAGCCCAAAAGGACAGAAAAAAAATTATGAAATTATGTCTACAATAGCTAATACTAGTTTTTGTAATAGAACTCTAGAACATTATTTTTTGTCATTTGAGATGTATAAAGAAAATTGTCAGTGAAAAATTGTATAGAGAGCAACATTTTATTTAGTTATTTACCCAGCATTTAAAAAAAAAAATCTTTGGTATTTTGTTTGGTTTCTTTATACATGTTTCAATTTTATATCTGGTTTTGCTTACCAATATAAATATTATCCAGGTTATGTTTTATAGTTGTTTGATATGAGATCTAATTAATTGAAATTAATCATAAAAGCAGTTTAAAATTTTCTTAAAAATAGATTTTTTAGGCCAATGATTATTATTCCCTCATATGAGCATAACTTTTTTTTAAAAATGTTATAAACTTAATTATCACCTATAGGATCACATATCTTTTTTATATAAAATATGCTCTAAGCTAATTTTTTTCTCATATAGATAAAGATTGTAGTGAGGTTTTGAAAATGAAGTTTAAAATTTAAAAAATGAAAAATATTTAAATATTTAAATTTTTTTAAAAAAACTTTTTAATGATTTTTTTTTTAAAAAATTACTTTTATGACAAAAATTGAAAAGTTATATTTGAGAGATTTAAATTTAATTTAACTAAGTTAAGTTTATCATCCAGATTAGTAGCAAAAGATAATTACGTAAAAAAAAAAGAGAAGAGAGAGAGACAACACGAAACTTTTTTAGTTTTCCTGAATCGATCTTCTCCAATTCAAACTTGTATTCTTCGTCTCCGTTGATTCGCACTCGCGTTCTCGCGGAAAGTATCTAGTCAGCCTGGTTTCGATTGATTATATCAGGTGATCCTTCTTCAATTCGAAACTTGTCCAAAACTCGTTCTTGGAATCTGACTAAGAATCTTTGTGCATCTGCTTGCTTTCTGGTTAAACCTAGCTCCTACTCTTGTGTGTATTGTGCTTATACGAGGAAGGAGTTGAGCAATACTATACAGTTGAGCAATTGCGATTACGTAGATCCGCGAGGCGAAAAGTGCGTTTAGAGGTCTCTTGTGGATTCGATTGCATGATCTGATTTCAAAATTTGGATTAGTGCTGTGTAGTTGCTCTCAACGTGATGTCTTTACATATGGCTTTTTATCTTAATCGTTGTGTTCATTAGATTCTCTATGATTCCTTGGCTGATCTAAACCTTGTTGAAGTTCTGTTCGTTTCTGAATTTGTGAGGCTTATTGCTTTTTTTTTATAGATTTGTGTGCTTTAGCTAACTTTGAGAGCTAAGTTTGTTCAGTTAAACTTGTTGAAGTTCTGTTTGTTTCTGATTTTGGACGGTTGAAGAAGATATTTGGTGAGGATTGTTGTGGTTTTATGTTTGCTTTTACATCAGTTTTGGCTCTAACTGTGTGTGTGCTTTAGCTGACTTTGAGAGCTATGTCTGATCAGTGTTAACCTGATGTGTTTTCGTTTCTCATCCTTCTTATTGCAGACAAGAGAGGTAGATTCTCTGGGATTAGTTTTCGTCTGTGAGACAAGACATGTTGCATTTGGTTCTTTACGTCTAGGTAATGAATGAAGGCTATGTGTGATAGATTTCTTCCTTCAAAATGTTCTTCATCAACCGCAGATGAGAATCGTGATAAATCCACACTTAATGGTTGGACAGTAATTTTAAGCACAGCTTCTATGGCTAGTGGCGCAATTAGGAGATTTCAAGATCGTGTTTTAGGCCCGAGTAGGACCGGTATTCCCAGCACTACAAGTGAGATTTGGCTTCTGGGTGTCTGTTATAAAATCTCTGAAGGTGAATCCTCAGAGGAAGCAGATGCTGGCAGTGTACTGGATGCATTCAGACTAGACTTTTCGTCCTTAATACTAATGACATATCGTAGAGGTTTGTAGATTCACTTCAAATCAAGATAGCGTTAAGTGTTCACAGAAAACTCATTGTGTTATTTTACAGGGTTTGAGCCTATTGGAGACACAGCTTATACTAGTGATGTTGGATGGGGTTGCATGCTTCGAAGCGGACAAATGCTCTTTGGACAGGTCTGCTTTTGTGACTAGTTATTATATTTTAGGTTGAGGTTACACATTTTCTTAACGTATGGTATTTGATATATCTTTATCAGGCATTGATACTTCAAAGGCTGGGAAGGTCTTGGAGGAAAAAGGAATCTGAGGTTAGTTGTTGTGTTTTTCCAGCCTCTGTCTTAGTTACTGAACACACAATATTAGGAACGTAAATCTGGTTGATCGTTAAATGAGCTTGTTGGGTTTGATAATGCAGCCGCCTGAAGAGGAATACTTAGAGGTCTTAGAACTATTTGGTGATTCTGAAGCTTCAGCATTCTCGTTACACAATCTTATACTAGCTGGAGAATCTTATGGCCTGGCTGCTGGGTCATGGGTAGGACCATATGCTATTTGTCGATCATGGGAGTCATTAGCTCGGAAGAGAAAAGAAGAAACAGATGTTAAGCACCGCTCGTGTTCCATGGCTGTTCATATCGTTTCTGGCAGCGAAGATGGGGAGAGAGGTGGAGCTCCAATTCTCTGTATAGAAGATGTCACCAAAACTTGTTTGGAATATTCAGAAGGAGAAACTGAGTGGACGTCAATTCTTCTCTTGGTCCCACTGGTTCTTGGACTTGACAAAGTAAACCCAAGGTTTGTGACGTTATCAAATTGATTGCTAGGTGGTATGTACTAGACGTATGAAATTTGATCGCGTTTAGCGATACGCACATGAATCTAACAATACACTATGGAGAGGATGTGATTGTAACATAATTTGTGTGCTGCAGTCATTTATAGAATTCTAAATCTGTTGCCAGGTACATTCCATCTCTGATAGCCACTTTCACTTTCCCACAAAGCCTGGGGATTTTGGGTGGCAAACCAGGTGCATCAACTTACATAGTTGGAGTTCAAGAAGACAAAGGTTTCTACCTTGATCCACACGATGTTCAACAGGTTTTCCTGAACTTCTCGTTTTAGAATAAGAAAAGACTAAACTTTTGATCTGGCATGCTTTGATTTGAAGTTTGAGACATCAAGGTGGTCCATATTAATGATATTATTATATTATCTCTGTCACATTAATATGTCTACTGTCTATAATTGGTTTGGGGACTGATATTAATAATCCTTGTGCTTCATCTCACATTTCGTTCTCGCTGATTAAGCCTCTATCGATAATGGTTGGTAGGTAGTGACAGTGAACAAAGAAACTCAAGATGTTGGCACATCGTCTTATCATTGCAGGTAAGTTAACCATCATTTTAGCCTCATTTAGTTCTGTCTCTACATGCTTCTCACTAATTATTACTCCAACTTACCTGATGCAGTACTCTACGTTATGTTCCGTTGGAGTCACTGGATCCGTCGCTAGCTCTTGGATTCTATTGCCGGGACAAAGGTTAGTACTTGTACTGGTTTCTAGTAATACGGTTTTGTCTCGGGTCAATAAATTTATAATCGTTCTTATAGAAAGCGAAACCAGTATGTTAACCCAATTCAAACTTTGGTAACAGATGATTTTGATGATTTCTGTAACCGAGCAACGAAGCTAGCGGGAGACTCAAACGGCGCTCCATTGTTCACGGTGACTCAATCTCATAGAGCTGGTGACCGTGGAGTTGCAGAAACCAGCTCTGTGGCATCGTCTACAGAGATATGTGGGGAGGAACATGAAGATGATTGGCAATTACTTTGAACAATTTCACTAGTCTTCATTTTGTAACTTTGTTCGAATTGTCAAAGACACCATTCTTTTCTCCATCGATATTAAGATTCGATGTTGTGCTATAATAAACCAAAAATAAACACTGGTTAATTATCTTTCATAGGTAGTATTCACAGTTGAGTTTGATACCGAAGCAAATATGTTTCCTACTATAAGGAAAAAGGTAAACCTACTTGGATTAGTATGAACCGTTATTTGATCCGGATTTTGTTTGCTCTAGGTTTTAAATACAAGTTACAGAATCCATGAATAGTCAACAAAGTCGTTGTAGTATAGTGGTAAGTATTCCCGCCTGTCACGCGGGTGACCCGGGTTCGATCCCCGGCAACGGCGTTTTTTTTACCTTTTAGCAATTTTATATTATATAATAACTAAAGCTGAAAATACTGGCTTCGCCCGGGTTCGAACCGGAGACCTTCAGTGTGTTAGACTGACGTGATAACCAACTACACCACGAAACCTTTGCTTATAGGAATACAAAAGCCCTTACAACACATTGCTGTTTTCAGTATATTTATAAAGTAAACCAAATAACATTAAGGTGAATCATTATTGTCTCGTTAAACTTGGCTTATTTACTGCATTACACACGATTACATTCTAAAGAACAACAATGAGAACAATGTAAACACAAAGTAGCGGCAAAGAAGATGTCTTAAAGTCTTAACCGAGAATTCAACATTAAGGGAAAGTAGACATGAGCTTCGGTCTTGTTTGGGGTCTTCAAACCGAAAAGAAAAAAAGAACAGCAATGAAAAGAAAAACAAAAGCAAGAGTCCAAACAACAAGTAGAGAGATCGATGCACAGGTTCCTTATTCCTCTTCAGTACTTGCTGCACTCAGATCAACATTTAGGTCCAGTTGCTGCAACACAAGAAAGAAAAAGAAACACAAAATTGATGTGAAAGATGTAAAAGAAACCAGAGGTTTTTCTTTCCATGGCATCAACATATATATATCCGTACGGAGTTTCAGAACGTTTACCTTTCCAGTGATTAGAGTATACATGTTCAACACATCAGCAACAGTTGTCTCGAAGTGTGTTGTAGCATCATAGCTCTGTAATCAATGACCAAGGAAAATGCTAAGACATTTAAAGCAGGCGACTTATAGAAACTAGAGATGGGTTTCAGCGTACCGTTGATATAAAGCAGTTGTCCAAAGCTGGCTCGTTGACAGGCTCGTATCTATCATACAAGTCGAAGAATATCTCATCAACAGGGCCCAAAAGATCAATTCCAGCCTTTAGTTCAGTTTGAGGGTTATCAGTCTCTGCATCTGTTGACACAAATGCAATGAATTTTCCCTTGGGAGCCACGTTGTGGGAGTACGAACAACAGAAGACATACCTGTCAGAGCATAGAAACCTCTCACAACATCAGAACCAACTGAAAGAAATATAGAGAAGGGTAACAAATGGCAAAACAACATCACTGTAATTTTCAAACATGGCAAAATAACTGTCTGTGTGCGGATGTGCAATCAAGTTGTGGTCTACACAAGGTTCCAGAAACCAGAATAGTATTGATTTCATTTTCCGCCCATATGATATGAATGGATGAGAATCTTAAAGCAAGCTTTAGAACATATGATACTAAGATGGAGCTTAGGTACCACGAAACATTTAAATAGCAAAGAAAGACAAAAGAAACTTACATGTCTGATTTACGGGCCAACTGCTTCTGAGGTATGATGACCTGTACTGAGTGAGAATCATTGGTGTTTGGAATAGGGTGGCTCATAATAGCGATGGCCCGAGCAACCCTGCCGATCTTTCTAACCTGTTTACTCATCATATCATGAAACATTCCATATTCATAACTGATACTTTGAAAATGCTAATAACTGCAACATTACCTTGTTAGGCAGGTAAGAAGGGTCACACACAATCTTTTTGCACTTGGCAGTCTCGCCCTCAGATGTTACACCAGTAACTTTACCTTCATCATCAAACTCTACCTGCCATTAATTTAACACTGATGTATATGAGTACATCTCACATCTCCATGAAAGAAACAAAGAGGTGTAAAATGAGGAAGAGAAATACCGTGCACTCAGGTTTGTTCAACATATATGTGCCCCCATAGACAGCACTAAGTCGTGCAAATGCCTAAACAAGGAGAAGAGATGGAGAAAGTCACTAAAGAATCCAGAAATTAATCAGCTAAACCTTCAGTAAATTCAAGCAACCAAGACAAACATCGGAAAGATTGTAAAACCTGAGGTAGTTCTCCCAACCCATAGAGAGGGTATATATATGGAGAGGTTCCTTGGAAACGTGCAAGAGACTCCGCATAGAGCTAGCCAACCATTTAAAGCGAGAATGTCAACTTAGCTGCTTCAGAACTAAACGTAAAACTATTACAACAAGGGAGACAAGTCTGACAAAACTTTACCTTCATTCTCATTACAGTATCCAAGGCGGGTTGATTGAGATGTTGGTCATTCGTGTGAAGTGCCACTGCATGACCAATAAAGTCAATAGTGTTTTCATCAAGACCAAATTTCCTGCCAAAGTGTCATCTAAATGGTTAGCTACATATAATCTAAACGCTAGCTATAACGCATGAAGAAATCAGCTTACGCAATGAGTTCCTTTGTTGTAATTTTGGTCAAATCCATTCCGTTGTGTGTCTTCGGGTCCTTCTCGTCGTAATCCTGAACATAACTGAAAAACTTGCCAGCTCTACGTTTCTCAAAGATGCCCATGAGAGGAGATTTCAGAGCCTCCATAGGAGTAACTGGCACCTTTTGAACCTGTGTGATCTTAGAGTTATCAGCAAAATGACTTTTGTAAAAACCTGCAACCAATATGTATCAAGGAAAAGCTAGTACCTTCCCTTTAACGAAAACATAGCTTCCATCAACAGCTTTAAAGGACAAATACTTTGTAACGTCTGTGTGAATAAGAGTACGAACAAGCTTGCCATTTCCCATCATAAACTGGTTCACCACATTGAAAGACAAGAGTTAGTGTGAATGTTCAGGAGCCTTCTCTTAATTAGCATAAAAAGAAATGAATGCACCAACAACAAATACCTTAGGCATCATGTCAACATTGTAATCCCTGCTAGCACCTAAATGCTCAGGAGCCTTCTCTTCTCCCCTGAACTTCTTCCAAAGCTGCAAACCGAAAAATCAAAACAGATAGATAAAATCACCTGCCAGAAAACCCACAACATAGAACTTCATCTAAAGAAAGCTCAGAAAGAAGAACCTGATTGAGATTAAGCGATGTAGACTCTCCACCATAGTAATCATTCCTATCCATGTGAAGCACCTATTCATGACATCACCACAAAACAACAACTAATAAGTCTACCAAAGCCAACGCCTTTTCAAAACAAAAAGCTTATCTACTCCAGATAAATCAACGACTCATCAGATCATGAGAGGAGGCCAATGAAACGCAATCACATAACAACAAAGTCTCCCCATTTCTATGATAATCGCAATCAAATCATCATCTAAAACTCACATCTCATCATCTATATCAAGATCGAAAAAGCGAGATCAAATCATACAATCGGATTATCGGAGATCTCATCTGATTTGAGATCCGTTCATCATCCAATTAAAGGTAGAGATTCTAATTCGGATCAATACAAAAAACGAAACCAGATCATGAAAGACGAATCGAGAGACCTTGACACCATCGACGGAGAGGAGACCGCTGAGGATACACTCCTTGAGACCGGTGCCGAGAACAATGACCTCGTACTCTTCATCCATGCTTGATCCCGAAAGTTTTTTCGAGAGATGAACACACAGAGATGAGTTGGGAGATCAGTGACGACGAGGTCTATTTAGAAAATAGATTATGCCTTGCTTGGGGAGGGGTAATTGGTAATCAGGTTTTTGATGGCCTAATCGTCAAATACAAAATAATATAAGGTCTAAAAGTGAAATCCTGTAATTTTAAAATCAATCATGCCCTTAGCCCTAGCCAATAAAATTCCATGACAGTAAATTTTCAATTGGATTTGTCCCATTTTCAAAAATAATATATGCTTTAACAGTGTGAATATAAATGCGAGTGACCTTTATACATTTTTCTTGCATCACTTAATTTTCTTACATAAAAAAATGGGGGATTCAAAACGGTAACATTATAGTTTCAAAGATATAAAACCTTGGTAAAGCATAATAATATTATGTTTTGTGTTTTGACATTCACCTTTACAGTTATTAAATTTCTGGAATACTAAATTTGTGGCTTTATTTTTAAAATGTACATTAAACTCAAAGTATTTTTAAAAAGTACACTACAAGCAAAATAGTTTCGAGCTTTTAGAAACAAAAAAAGAAATGTAAGGGCATTAGCATTCATGAAAACTATCTAAATCTCTCAAAAACTAAAATACTAATATTATCAAATTATATTTTATTTATTTTTATATAATCAAGCTAATAAACACAATACATGTGCAGCATAAGTCACTCAAAACTTTAAGGAGAACTCGAATGAAATATCATATTAGTTGTAACTTAAAAAAGGAGAAATTTTGTTTCTACCATATCACTTTTTAAATTTACCTTTAATAAGTAACTATTTTCAAAAATACTTTAACTTTTTGATGAAAATAGACTTAATTAATTTTTTTTTAAAATATTGATAAAAAATTAAAAATTCAACCTCACTATTTAACACTAAACCTAAACAATAATCACTAAAGTGTAAACCCAAATATTAATACTATATTTTTGATAGTGTGTATTTTTTTAAGTGGTATTTAACCTATGATGTTCTTAACAATTTCTCTTTTAAAATTACCATAATATTTGAAGTTAGGGTTTAATGATTATTATTTAAGGTTTAATATTTATAGTGGGTAAGATTAAATTTATAAACTTATATAAATGTTTTATAAATTATTCTAAAACATTTATAAATGATTTAGGAGGGTTAATTTTTTTTTTATCACAAACTTAAAATATTTATGAAAATAATTGGGGAAATTACAATTCTAGCACACTTTTGATACCACTTTGCAAATTTACCTTTAATGAATGAAAAATTTCAAAAATACCTTTAAATTATGATGAAAATAGACTAAATTATTTTTTCTAACTATTTGTAAAACATTTAGAAACTCAACCCCACTCCTTCAACAGTAAACCCAAAACAATAATCACTAAAGTGTAAACTCAAATGTTAATATATTTTTGATTGAAGGTATTTTTGCAAAATGGTATTTAACTTGTGATATTTTTAGCAATTTCTCAAAATAATTATCATCTAAAGTAAATTTTAAAAGTGATATCAAATTTGTGGTAAAATTGAAATTCATCCAAATCTAAAAGAGTTTCTTATTCTAAATATTATTATTATTCCTTTTAATAGATACTTATAGAGAGTCTTAATGGAGATAACCTAAGAAATTCTAACTGAACTTCTTGCATCTTTTTAACTAGTTTGTATAAAATTATTTTTTAAAAATAAATTTAGTTTTAAAAATATATAAAACTGTATTTGATTAAACCATATGTATATCTAAATGATGTTTAGAAAATTATGCACAACAATTTAGAAACACACTTCCAAACCTTCTAGTTCATTATAACTTAACTCCTCATAAGTTTTTAATAGCCAAAGAGTAATTTATGCTCTTATCTCTGTGTTGGAATCAACTAGACATGGATTGATCTATCCTCCATATCATGTCTTTGAAATCTTCACTAAGCACTGAGCACATTAAGTTCAAAATTTCCAAGAACTTTTGAAAAAGTGTATGATATCTTAAAATTCAACATATTATCCTTTCATCACATACCAAATAACCTTCATAACCATTGTGAATAGTGTAATTATATGAGTAAGTAAAAGTTATTAGATCACGACCATAAATTACAATAAAATTAATCTAAATACATGATATACCCAACCACCATGGAATGGTCCATGCAAGCTAGAGAAATATTGATTTGATTCAATGAAGTAGGTGTTTTATGAAAACGAAAACAATGTTATATTACTAATTCATCTGATCAACTATCAATAAATTTTATTTTATTTTTAATTAACTTATATTTTTCTATTAGATGTTGCAACAAATGGTTGAGTTAATGAGTATACCATTATCGCTAGACACTTTTGGTTTAAACAAAAAACATTAGCATGTTGTAGTTCTATGAAAGAATATTGCGTTAGCCTCAATATTTGATTTCTTTCTATCTTGAAAGTGAAATGTTTTGTTTCTCTTCTTGAAAGTACTTTTTTTTTGTTTGGTAAGGATTAAGAATATTAGTGTCAACCTTAATTTAACAAAAGAAAATACAATCTTTATGTCTTCAAGTTGCAAAGCTCGCGGTTGAGGAACATATAGAAAAACTCAGAAGGAAAATAAATATAATCAAATTTTGTTCATTTATTATAGAAACATATATTAGCATTTATAAAATAAATATTAAAAAAAGTTTGGAATTGCACTAAAATTGTAATGTAGTTAGATTAAACCTAACATACCTATTTATGTTTTGAAAACTATACACAAAACTGTTTTAGATGTGGTCGCTAATTTCCATTAGTGCTATGACGGTTTATGCTTTTATCTTAATCGTTGTGTTTATTAGATCTTCGATGCATGATTCATGTGCTGATGTTAGCATTGTTGATGCTTTGTTCTTTTATACACAAAACTTTTGGACGTGTGTGAAGATGATTCAGGAGGATTGTTGTGATTTAGAGTTGTTTATACAAGGTTTAAGTTTGCGTGCTTTAACTATTTTAAATTTTATTCTTTTCTGATTTGAAATTGACACATGTATGAATTTGGAATGTGCCCTCTGGAGTTGTGAGAGTCAGTGGGTCATTCTCTGGCCCATGATGCCTAGTAGAAGAAGAAGACAATGTTGGAGTTCTAATCATATGGGGGATGTACAATCGGTAGAGGAATGTGGTGGCACGCAAGTGTCTACTCTCTCGAGCTCTAGGGATAGCTTGTGGTGTACCGCTTCTCCCTGTTGGTGCTTTAGAGAAAAATACTTGGCATCATTTCCACACATTTTTCAATTGTGAGCTTGAAGCAGAGGAAGTTGAAAGTAACTGGATTTCTTTGCTCCCATAATAGATTCTCATGGATTTCAGTATGTTTGGAGATATTATGATATCATAAGTGTTCTCGACTTCGACATGAGAAGGATGTCATACTATCTCGATCCTCGATGACAAGGTCAACTGATGGAATGTTCAAGCTCACCTAGTACCCGGTGCCGAATAAGGAGCATAAGACTTTCTATGTTCTTCTGTTCAAACCGACTATTCCAGGAGAAAATGGTAATTTCAAACCGACTGAAGAAAAGGAAAAGAAATTTAAAGACCTAAATTCTCCCAATGAAAGAGTTAGTTTAAATAAAAACAATTAGTTAATAGTTTAATTATTATTAATATAACTGTTTTTTTCATGAAAGTAAAAATGTCATTGGATCAAACCGGTAGGGTTCCTGCTTTCGATGGACCATTCTTGGGAGGTTCCATTAAAAACGTGAGTAAAGTTGTGTTTACTTCTTTCTATTATTACTTTCTTACCTCATGAGTCAGTCACTTTTTCCATGTTGCTCTTTTGTTAATGTACATTAATCATATGCTAAGTTTCTTTAGGAAACAACCAAAGAGATGGCCAAGGAAATTAAGCATTCAAGAATTAGTGAAGCAAAGCAAACCGCTGAAGACCTTGTTGAGTTTCTAGACAAGGGAAGTCATGGATCTTGTGTTGGTTCAGATACTACTTTCTTTGTGTGTGTTTGGATTTGATTTTCATTCCTCACGTGATCATGCCTTGAAGGTTTGAAAAGGTCGACTAGTCCAAAATGATAAAATTTTGAGCTTTGCAAAGCTTTTCAACGATGAGCTTACTTTGGATAACATCAACAGCAGGTTTGTTTCTCCTTTTTTGTTTGACTGACCTTTTTGTTTTCAATATACAGGTCTCGCTTAGTTAGTATGTGCATAATTACAGGTTACGGGATATTAATTAATGTGGAACAAATACTTATCTGCGATATATGCTGAGAAAAATATTGAGGTATAGATGCTTCCACATCTCATTGCTATTGGACTTTTAACTTTGTATTTCTTTGGTGTTTAATTAAGGACCTTATATTCATGGCATTCATAGTTACTGCAAGAGTTGAGGTAGATGTTGTCAGTATAATTCTTTATTCTCTTCCTACAAGGTTGTGGGTACTGTTGGTATAATCCCCACTTAAAAAACAGTAAAAATTATTAAATAAAAAAAACAAAAAATAACTCATACTTAGAAATGCCGATCAAAATCTAGTAATCTTTAAATGTGTTTTTAGGATGCATTTATTATGATGGACTTAAGAAATATATTAATTTTTTGTTGCAGTTGAAAAAATACTTTACCAAATATATTTAAAACAACAATACTACAATAAAAATGTATAAGGATAAACATAACAAAAACTTTTTCTTAAATTGGGTAAAGAAATTGACGGCAACACTTAAAAACTTGAAGATAAAAACACATTAGGACTGTGAATTATCTTTTACTCCTAAGAGAAAAATGTTGAGAGGAGATGCTAAGATTGTGATTATTTGTTTCAGTTTTGTTGCTTTATTTCATAATTTTGTAGAAGAAACTTATGAGTGAGATTTATATTTTATATAATAGTTTATTAGACTATGTAAACAAGTAAAAAAATCGTAACCTCTTCTATTTGATGAGAAAATGTTAAAAAAATTGCAAGGGCACAAATATTTTTTAATACCTTCTATTTCTTTTGTCTTTAAGCTCTTGATTTTTAAAAATATTTGTATTCTTAAAACTATAGAAAAGCATAACCCCTTCTTCATCATATCTATTTTTAATAAAATTAATAAAATAATATATTTAAAAAAATAAACATATTACAAATTTAGTACAATTTGAAAACTAATCATTTACTAAATTGTAAGGAATGTTTCATTAATTGACAAGAACTCATTACTTTTGTTAGAACACATTATTTGATTTATCATTTAAATTCAAAGTCACGTGCCATTTGGTGCTATTTAACAATATCACATTCTTTTTTGTGGCCTAGAAGAATTAATCTAAGTATATTCACTAGATCTACAAATGGGCTTCATATTGCATGCCTTAAAGACCCAAATGAAATGCTATTTGATCGCAATATCGAATTATATTTTCTGACTCCACCCCCGTCTAGCATCTCTGAAGAACGAGACCGAAGAACATCGAGAAAAAATCATTGATCTCCTCTAATGAATAAATCGTTACATCTCAAAAGTTAGACCATTATCAATTCTTCAACGATTTCTTTTCTTAATCATTATACGATTTATGTAACTTTTTTTTATGGATTCCAATATTTTGGTTATATTGCGACTTCGAATACACCATTCGTAATCTTTTTATTCTCTTCTTTTTGAAGCTACAATGGCTTATGTTTCTTATTACAAATTAAAATTTTAATCATTATTATTGTAGGTTTGGATACAAATTATTTTGGTTAGTTACATTTACAACTTTCATAAAATCTAATCAAATATGTTATAATAAAACAAATATAATATGAGCGTAATCTACAAAAAGAATTATGGTCATTTAAGAAAACTACACGATAAATTCTCCTCAATCTTTTATCTGGTTAATAAATAAATCTATAGATTTGGGAGTGACTGGAATGAGCTGTAGCTTTATATTTTTGACCGTAAAAGTTAAGCTATAACTTTATTTGCTATAGCTTTTACTTGTTGTAGCTTTTTAAAGCACTATTTTTTGCTATGGAAATAAAGCTCTCGACATATTTTAATTTTTTAGTTTTTTTAATTAGAGAATAATCTAACAAAATAAATGATTTATAGATAATTAATTAATAATTATTAAATACAGTAGCATAAATTATAATTTTTTTTTTGAATTACTAGGAGGTTCAGGCTGAAGCTTTAATCTCTCCAGACCCGAAATCACAGCATGTAATATTTATTTTGTTCTAGCTATCACTCGAAGTAGGTACATCTCACATAAATTGTAATTTTTAAGGTAAAATAATGGTTAGTTTCAAAAACTACTACAATTTTAATAATGTAGATGATATAATCTCGATTTGAATGGGGAGTCATTAGTATCACTTTCAAGAAAGTCTATTGATTTTGATTAAAAATTTTATCCTACTATATATCAATTGAGAAGTCATTTAAGTGATTATGCCTATGTGTCGGTCATAGGTGAACCTTCAAAAAATATTATAATTTGATTGGTTGATGAAATTCATTAATTATTTACTTTAATCAGATCTAAATATAAAATGTAACTCTATAGCCAATTAATAAGTTAACAAACACACAAGTAATATTAAAAACAATTATTTATGTAAACTAATTGCATAACTATAGAAATAATATATAATGTTTCATCATTTTGTTTATTTTTTGGATTATTTATATAAAATAATTTAATATATTTTATAGTAATAATATAATGTTTGGCTTTTATTATATAAAGAACTAGATTTTTATGTAAGGGATTATTAGAAGATTTATATTTTTTAAAGCCCACACATGATTTATAAATCACTTATGAAGATTTTGAAATTATTTATAAGAATTTCAATATTTTTTTTCACTTGAAATATTATTTTATTAAAGTTTATAATTCATTTTTAACATATTTATGAAATCATTTATAAAATTTTATAAAATCATTACTAAGACTTAGAAAATTTTATAAAATCGTTTGTTACTACTTTAAATTCCATTTATAATTGTATAAATGTATATTTAGAATAATTATAATTCATATAAAAAATTCACACTTTTTATTATATATTAAACAGAAGTCATTTAAGTGATTACTATTTTTTTCTATACTTATATGTGAAATCTTACATTTTTTTTCATAATTTGATGGTATTTTTATTTTATTTATTTTTTATCAACACTAAAATAAAAAGCATTCTAAAATAACTTAATTTCAACTTTTATGTTAGAGTGCTTATGTAATTGTATAAATGTGTATGTATAAGGATTTATAAATCATATACAATTATATCCCTTTTTATTAAATATTAAAAGAAAAGTTATTTAAGTGATTTTTGGTTACATATATCTTCATAGGTGAAATTTTAAAAATTGTTATAATTTCAAAATTTGATGATTTTAATTTTTTATTTATTTTTATCAGTGCTAAAATAAAAACTAATTTTACAATCAGTTATATGCAAGTTTTAGATCTGAATATTTTATTCATATCTAAAAATAATATGTAATTATTTTAATCGTATCCAAAACTTTTGTTTTTGCCAATTTTTTTGAAATAAATATATAAAAATCTTTATTTTTGTTAGATTAAAATAAATTAAAAACACTCAAACAAATCAAAAGAAAATAAGTAAAACAAATCAGTAAGACGGTGTCGAAGATACATAAGTCTCTAACCTTCGTTTTGGAACTACACAAAAAAAATTTCTCTCTTAAAATTTAAGGTATTTTCTTTTTTCACGTGTTAAAATAATAATAATAAGTAATTATACAACTAATTACCTTAATTATAATATTGATTCCTAAGATAAAAAAAATTAGTGACTTAGATTTATATTGATGAATTATTATATATATTGAAATTTTTGTTTATCAAATTATTTAAAGTTAAAATTTGATATTTTTAATTATTATTTAAAATATAATACTGTAAACATAATATATATTTCTTCTTATAATATTACTATCCGCAAAATTTCGGACAAACACCTAGTTTAAGATTATTTATGGTGGTTTTGAAAATCATTTGGACAATATAACAAAGTGTGGTTCGATGGATTGTACCACAATTATGGTTTGTATATTTTTTTAAAATTGATCCGAATAATTTTATACCCGGTTTAGCATATCAATTGATGATCTCACTACTACAAACAAAAAGGAGTTACACATAATAAATCGTTTGCCTGTGGTTTTCGGTATGTATGATATACAATTACAAATCGGTTTAGTTGTGGTTTTGGTTATGTATGTAATGATTTTCATCTCCAATCGTTTTGTATGTAAGTGCCTAAGTGGTTTGTGGCCAAATTATGTTTGTACCCACCAAATCAGAACAAAAGTTATTCTCAAAATGAAATTAACGTTACTAATTTAATCTGGAGAAATTGTCAAAAACATAATAAGTTAAGTACCACTTTGTAAAAATACACACTTTCAAAAATATATTGTTGAATTTCTATAATTTTTATAAATATTTAGAAAAATTAATTAGAACTATTTTCATCAAAAAGTTAAGGTACTTTTGAAAATAATCATTAATTAAAATTAAATTTGCAAAGTAATATCAAATTTATGGTAAATATTAAGATGAATTAAAGGTGAACTCATTTGGTAATTTCAACTCTAATAAGATAGATGTTTTGATTGATACTATAATACTACATGTCAAAATTTAGATGAAATAATGTATGAAAATGTTATTTTTTTAGATTTATTATGTCTATGGAGGGTTAGATTAACCTCCTACATTATTTTTTTCTGTTTTAATTTACAACTCAAAATTTAATTTTTAATTGAAATAACTATTTTTTATTTACTTATTTTTGGGGTCAACTTTTGATTTTAGAAGTAATTTTCCATAATTTTTTTAGTAAATATGAAATATGAAATGAAAAGATTGTAATAAGCTTTTCTTTTTTTTTAATTGTTATTTATTTATCTATCATCTTGCTCTTCTCCACCTTCGGTATCTTTGACGTCCTCCGCCGTTAATTCCATCCTCCATATTTCCATAATGACTGGTAACGCATGCGAGAAAGGTAAGACCTTTAATTTAACTGAATAAAAAGAAACAAAAAGATTGAAGCTTTTAGATTGGTTTGTGGAACATCATTGACGTGGATCTTCCCTATGGTCTCTGCTTCTTACAAACGATCAAAGTGTTGTTCTTTTGAGATTTTATAGATAGATTGAGTTTTTGATGAAACTGTTGTCCTCTGCCACTAATCGGCTAAAGTTTGAACCTTTACCTTTAGTTGCATATAACAAGTTGAATGACTCTGAGCCACACACACTTCATGTTTCAGGTACTAATAAAAAAGCGGCTGGCTTGAGAGATTTAATCAGCTGGCTTCCTGATGAGGTTCTAGGCAGCATCTTGTCCTTACTTCCTACAAAACAAGCTGCATCAACATCTGTACTTAGTAAAAAGTGGAGGCATGTGTTTAGATTAGTTCGTCATAATCTTGATTTGGATGATTATGATGTGCAAGAACCGGAAGAAGGTGGAAGAAACTGGGATTTGATCCGGGAGAGCTTCAGGGTATTTGTGGATACAATCCAATGCGCTTCTCCTATAAAGAAGTTCTCTCTGACATGTCACTTTCGCAATGGAAGCGAGATGGCTCATGTGAGCCGCTGGATATGTAATGCCGTAGAGCATGGTGTTTTGGAGATGAACCTAGATTTATGGACTGCTTGTGAAGTCTTTCTGCCTTGTGAGCTCGTCACGAGCAAGACGCTGGTTAAGCTGACACTGGGAACAGAATTATGTCTTGGGAAGATTCCTCCAGGTGTGTCTCTTCCAGCGCTCAAGACTCTCTTCATCGACACCATCTTTTTCACTTATGGAGATCTCTGTGATGTGCTTCTTCCTGGTTGTCCAGTCCTCGAGGAGATGTCTGTAAGTCACGTGAATTATGAAGGAATCCCATTCTTCATATCCAGTATGAGCCTCAAGAAACTATCAGTTAGCTACAAGTTTGAGTGTGTGATTGTAGATATGCCCGGCATGTCATTTCACGCACCGAGTCTTGTCTACCTCGACTACTCTGATTATGCATTGGAAGAGTACCCACAAGTTGACTTGGCTTCCCTAGTCGAAGCTAGGCTGAATATTCATTATTCTAAGTTAATCAAGAGGCCTGATATGTCTGGTCTCATTAATGGGATCAGCAACGTCTCCACCCTGCATCTTACTCCTGCTTCTGCTAATGTAAGTTTTAACAACTCATAAAAGATTAAAAAAGCAGCTTGGACATTCCATATATGTGTGTGATGTTTCAGGTGATTTCTCGATGTGTTAAACACGGACTATCTCTACCGGTGTTCAAGAATCTAGTTAACTTATCTTTTTGGGGTGACCACAAGCGAGGCTGGAAACTGCTGCCTTACCTTATCAAGCAGTCTCCAAAGCTCGATACTCTAATCATCCAGGGTCTGGATGATTACACATGCGATGGTTCCATGCATCTTGTCAAAGTCAAGGTGTTGCATCTTCTTGCCTTTGGAGGAACTGCTAGAGAGTTGGAACATTTGATGAGTATTCTTGGGGGAGTTATGGTTGATGATGGCACAATATTGCAAACCCATGACGCTCGTTGGAGCTGCAGCATCCAACTACAACACCGATCTCGTTTCTTACGTCTAGCTAGACTTTCATCATAAACTTTTGTTTTTGTTAAACGTATCTAACTTTTAGGCAAGATCATGATGTGAATCATTCAGTGTGCTAGTGTGCACCACGGCAAAACTACTTTAAGGCATGATTATCCGGGGTCCTTAAGAGGGGTTTTTGCACTTTTCTTGGGCCCCACTGATACGTGGGACCCACGAGCAGTGCAAAAACCACTTCTTAAAACTATTAAATAAGAACCGTTTTTGGAGGATTTCTTACACTGTTTGCATGCTATACTGACACGTAGTGGTTCGCGATTGGTTTGTTTTTAATTTTTTTTTTTAATCAGCAAAAAAATAAATTAAGAATTAGGGATAATGATGCCCTTACTACAGCTACTTATATTCAAATACCTTATCTAGTGGCTTACATGTAACATGTGTTTTATTAGTCACTAGTCATTGTCACAGCTTAGAACTGTCTGACAGTGCTTCAGTTATAATCGTGCCAAACCTGCTTTATTGAGTCCATGTTACGTGAACCTAACAAGCCTAACTTAAGTTTTGATACTATAGATAGATCCCACCACAACAAGCATGTCTTCACTAAGGGAAATGGAGAGTACCGTGAGGAACAAGCAAGTGCTACTGAGAGATTACATTAAGGGTTTCCCAAAAGAGTCTGATCTAATGATTGTCGCGGTAGCAAACGTTGAAGAAATCAAGGTTAAGGCTGGATCCAAGGCGATTCTGGTGAAAAATCTTTACTTGTCTTGTGATCCTTACATAGGAGTTCGCATGAAAGAACCAAATTCCATCAACTTCAGCACTCATGGATGCTTTCATCCCTGGCAAGGTAACAACATCACTCAGACACCTACCTATACACACTTGTTGATAATGTGTTCATGTTCAGCCTATATCTGGATACGGAGTGTCTAGGGTAATAGATTCTGATGATCCTACTTTCACAAAAGGTGATTTTGTGTGGGGAATGGTCGACTGGGAAGAGTATAGTATTATTAACCCAACTGGTAGATTCAGAATCGACATCAATATCAATGTTCCTCTATCTTACTACACTGGAATCCTCGGTCAGTATCAGATTTATTTTCACATAAATAAGAATGCAAAAGAGCATAATGTTAAGGATTATCTTAAAATCTCTGTTATTACATAACAGGTATGACAGGTTTAACTGCTTATGCTGGGTTTTATGAGATATGTTCACCTAAGAAAGGAGAAACAGTCTTTGTCTCTGCGGCTTCAGGAGCAGTTGGTCAGCTTGTGGGTCAGTTTGCTAAGTTGATGGGCTGCTTTGTTGTTGGAAGTGCTGGAAGTAAACAAAAGGTCAAATGAAGATTTTGCTCTAAAACTTATCAGTTAGAAGTAATGTTCTAAAAATTGGTTTATATATCAGTCATGAGCGGATTATCTTTTTAACATTTGAACTGAATAGTTCAACTTTCAGCTACTTCACTTTAAAGAAATAAATAAACTAAACGTTCTATTTTCTCTTATATTGTTTGGTTCTCATAAAGGTTGATCTCTTGCTCCACAAACTTGGTTTCGACGATGCATTCAATTACATGGAAGAGCCTAGCCTTGACTCTGCCTTAAAGAGGTTCTGAATATATAGTTAAGTTTTCTTGGTACATAGAATCAAAAGGTCCTCTGTGTTCTTCCTGCAGATGTTTCCCAAAAGGGATTGACATATACTTTGAGAATGTGGGAGGCAAAATGCTTGACGCCGTGCTACTGAACATGAATACATATGGAAGAGTAGCTGTCTGCGGGATGATATCTCAGTACCATCTTGAAACTAGAGAAGGGATTCACAATCTACCGGTTGTTATCTATAAGATGATCAAGATGCAAGGGTTTGTGTCTATTGACTTCATTCATAGATTCACTAAGTTTTTGGAGTTTGTGCTTCCATATATAAAAGAAGGGAAGTTGATATATGTTGAAGACATTGTTGAAGGACTAGAGAATGGTCCTGCTGCTCTTGTTGGACTCTTCCATGGACAAAACTTTGGGAAACAAGTTCTTAAGGTCGTTCGTGAGTGAGATATAGATAAGTTGATCGTACGATTATGTGAAAACATACAATAAATTCATGTTGTGAACTTGATAATGATGCAAAGGTAACAATAGCTACGACTGCTTTGAGTCAATTGCTCCATTACCTCTATTTCTTATGCATTAATTTTCTAATGACCAATTCTATTTTTAATTTTGTTTTAATTTATTTTTAATTCGGAAATTAAGTTATTTACGGACATAAACCCACCTCTAATTTCTAATAAATTGTGCTATGTTGTAAACTTTATGGTTTTGGAATGCACATAACTGGGCTTATCTTCTTGGTCGATACTTGGACCATTGGCCCATATGCTTCTCGGATGGGCCAGCCCATTTGTCCTTTGTCTTGGCCGAGTTTTACCTTTGTAAATTTGTCCTACATCGAGTATAAGATGTGGGCAAGTCGGCCATGAGGCCATATATATATGTGGCTCTATTGTACTTATTTGATACACAAGAAAAGCAATAAGAATAAGTTTTACACACATCTAAACCTAGCCGCCTATCTCTCTCTCTCTCTCTCTAACCTAACCTAGTTCGAGATCAACCTCTAGCAAAGACACGAGATTCACAACACGTTATCAGCACGATCCAGCTCTAAGGACAACCATCTCGAGTCCTAGTTCAAAGCCTCAAAGCCGGAACAACCCCAACACCACTCGGAAACCCTAATCGCCGAACCTCTCTCTCTCTTAATTTTTTTGATCGATTGATTCTTAAATCTAAGAACTAATCCACTTTGAATCTTTCTTTGATTGATTGTTTAAGGTTCCTAAAAGGAAGCCAAGGAGAAAAATCGACAAGGATTAAGGTATGTTATCAAACTTAATCTTGAGGTTCATCCGATTTTAAACCAAAAAGTTTAGATCCGATTTTAAAGGTTCATGTTGAGGTTTTTGCGGTTTGATTTTTGAACTTTTGCCATTGTTAAGATTGAAATCGAACCATTAGGTTGCTAGATGTTCATTGTTAGGTTGCTAGACAATCGAAACTTCTAAAACCCTAATCCAAAAAGGAAAACCTAAATCAATCCGATTTAGGAAAACCTAACCTAAAAGAAAAACCCTAATCCAAAAAGGAAAATTCTAAAAAGGAAAACCTAATCATAAAAGGAAAACCTAAACTTAAAAGGAAACCTAAATCTATTTGGTTTAGGAAAATCCTAAAAAGAAAACTTACCTAAAAGGAAACTTACCTAAAAAGGAAACTTACCCAAAAAGGAAACTTACCTAAAAAGGAAACTTGCCTACAAAGGAAACTTATCTAAAAAGAAAATTTTCCAAATTTCTAAAAGTATAAGATCTAAATCCTAAAACCCTAGAATGAATAAGGAAAATTTGTTTTTGCATGAGATTACATGCATTGGTCGATGATGCTAGACAATGGTCGATGATGCTAGACCATGAACCGCGGATGGTCGGTGGTACGTACCATGCGGTACGAACGGGTCATGAACGCGGACGATAGATGGCACGTACCATGTGGTACAACCAGTCACGTACCATACGGTACAACCCGCGGTGATTCGTATGAACCACGACCTGCGACCAGATTACGAACACGGATGGTCGATTACCCGCATCATGCGGATAGACCACGGTCTGTGAAGGTCGATGATGCGTACCATCAGGTACGGCTAGACCGTGATCCGCAACGATTGATGATGCGTACACGGTACGGCTAGATCTCGGATGGTCAATGATCCGCACCAGTACGTGCGGTTTAGACCACGAACCACATGGGTCGATGAAGCGTGCCCTCAGGTACGACCAGACCATGTGCTTGTCCAATCGGTTTTAAAACTGATTTTCATTACAATTTTAAATGGACAAGATATGTGGTATACAAGACCTAAGCAATCTGAATCTTATTTTCAGATGCCAAACATCACAAACTTGGACTTTGCACCCCTTAATGTCAAAGGTGACAATTACTTGCAATGGGCATTAGACATTGAGATATCTCTTGGAGCCAAAGGCCTAGAGCATTGTATCGTTGAGGGAAACAATGCCAACAAGAGAGAAAACTCAAAAGCCCTTATGCACATCCGACATCACATAGAGGAAAGCTTGAAAGCTCAATACCTCACAATGAATGATCCATATGAGCTATGAAAATAATTTAAGATGAGATATGATCATCATAAAACTTTGGTTCTTCCAGCAGCCACCTATGAGTGGATACATCTCAGGATTCAAGACTTCAAGTCTGTGAATGAGTACAACTCAGCCTTATTTAAAATAGTCTCAAAATTGAGGCTATGTGGCGAGACTGTAACTGATAAGCAGTTGTTAGAAAAGACATTCCAGACAATGTCTTCAAGCAATATGTTGCTTCAGCAACAATATAGACAAAAGGGATTTAAAACCTACAGTGAACTCATTCATTGTCTATTGCTTGCAGAACAGAACAACGAACTGCTCTTGAAGAACAGTGAGCTTAGACCCCCAGGTACTAAGCCTGTCCCTGAGGCAAATCATGCCCAGCCTAAGGATGGTACAGAGGCCAACCATGTCTATCATGACCAAAGAGGTCGCAGTTCCTCATATGGGCGAGGACGCGGCCGTGGAGGTCAAGTGCGAGGACGTGGACGTGGTAGCCATAGCAAAGGGCGTGTTACCCCTTATGACCGTCCAAACCAGTCCAATCATGGACGTGGTAAAGGCAAAGGCAATGGGACATCTTCAAGGTTACAAAATCCTGGGACTTCACCTTGCCATAGATGCGGAATGATAAACCATTGGGCAAAGAATTGCTGAACTCCTAAGCATCTGGTCGACCTCTATCAAGAGAGTCTAAAAGGCAAGAATCCAGAAGCTCATATGATGTATCAGGATGATGAGGGTGACTTTGATCACAACCAAGATGACCTTATGGGTCACGAAATTGATCATAGCAAAGACGATCCCATGGATCATGAAACTTCAGATATGCTGAAGTGATAACCAAGTAGAATAAAAGTGATGTTTTGCTGTTTAGGTTTTTATATTTTAAATGTTTTTTAAATTTTATAAAACTTTGTTACTCCTTTCATAATAATATATGAATGATTCAGACTATATTTTATTGTCTAGAATGAAAGGAAGTATAGATACACTTGTGTTTGACAGTGGATCAAGCCACACTATCCTAAAGGATAAAGAATTCTTTGTTGATCTAACATTGAAAGATGCCAATGTAAACACAATAGCTGGTGTATCATCATTGATAAAAGGTTACGGCCAAGCTTATGTTCTATTACCAAATGGAACACATCTAGAAATAGATGAAGCATTATACTCTCCCAATTCAATGAGAAGCCTTTTGAGCTTTAAAGACATTCGCAAGAATGGTCTACACATTGAGACTATTGGAGAAGGAGCCAAAGAGTTCTTGAATATATATGAACTCGACCATGACCATAAGAAGGTCTTGGAAACGATACCAGCTATGGCCACTGGTCTTTACTATGCCAAGATCAGTGCGGTCGAAGCCAATGCTATAATAAGCAAAGAATTCAAAGAGAATTTCAACTTGTGGCACGACCGGCTAGGGCATCCTGGGACATCTATGATGCGTAAACTTATCATGAATTCAAATGGTCATAACCTTAAAGGTAGACGAGTTATCCCTAAGAATCATACATGTGTGCCATGTGCACAAGGGAAACTTCAAGTCAGACCATCACCAGTCAAAATAACAAAGGATACCATAGGTTTTCTGGAAAGGATTCAAGGTGACATCTGTGGACCAATACATTCACCCAGTGGAACGTTTAGGTACTTCATGGTACTCATTGATGCGTCCACAAGATGGTCCCATGTGTGTTTATTATCCACACTAAATCTAGCCTTAGCTAGACTACTTGCTTAAATCATCAGATTGAAAGCACACTTTCTAGACTTTCCTTTAAAGACTATACGTCTTGACAATGCTGGTGAATTCACTTCCCAAGCCTTTTATGAGTATTGTATGTCCATGGGGGTGGCAGTTGAACACTCCGTGGCACATGTCCATACACAAAATGGTCTAGCTGAATCTTTTATTAAAAGAATTCAGATGATTGCTAAACCCTTACTCATGAAAAGTAATTTACCGACCACAGCTTGGGGTCACGCAGTACTACATGCTGCGGAGTTAATACGCATCAGACCGTCCAATGAGCATAGATATTCACCATCCCAACTCTTAATGGGTCGAGAGCCAGACATCTCCCATCTAAAAACATTTAGATGTGCTGTTTATTATCCAATAGCTCCACCACAAAGAACAAAGATGAGAGCTCAGAGGAGGATGGGAATATATGTCGGATATGAATCTCCCTCAATCATAAAATACCTCGAGCCAACCACGGGTGATCTATTTAAGGCCAGGTATGCGGATTGCCACTTTGTGGAATCTGAGTATCCGACATTAGGGGGAGATAATAGCAGACTGGTAAAAGAAATCACATGGAATCATACATCCATCACATGGCAAGATCCTAGAACTCAAGCATGTGATCTTGAGGTTCAAAAGATTATACATCTACAAGAGCTAGCTAATAAATTGCCAGATTCCTTTTCTGACCCAAATAGAATGACTAAGTCATATATACCAGCTGCTAATGCATAAATAAGAATAGATGTCCAAAAGGGACATAACCAAGTGGCTACAGAGTCTAGTGCACGTCTCAAACGTGGCAGACCAATTGGTTCCAAAGATAAGGCCCCTCACATAACTAAGAAAGGTGCAAAACCAACCGTGGTCGAAGGGCATAAGGATCTGGTCGATGTGGTCGATCCACCAGTCCCGAGGCTCTGGGACGTGGACGAGCCAACGTCCGGACTCAATCCGGACGTACTAACATCCACATACATGAGCATTGGTACGGATGCTAAAGGACCTAGTGAGATTTGGGACGCCAAAACTCAGGGTTCTGAACCTCCGGACAATGAAGAGATCTCTATAAATTATACCATGTCTGGTAAACAATGGAACAGAAAGCGTGTCGACATGGATAATATATTCGCATACCATGTAGCACTTGAGATCATCAAAGATGATGATGAGGATCTAGAACCCACGTCAATATATGAATGCATGCAAAGAAAAGATTGGCTCAAGTGGAAAGAAGCCATAAACGTGGAGTTAAACTCTTTTAAGAAGAGAGGTGTTTTCGGTCCTATAATCCGAACACCACATGATATAAAACCAGTGGGTTATAAATGGTTCTTTGTGAGGAAAAGAAATGAGAATGGTGAAGTCATGAGGTATAAAGCCCGACTTGTTGCACAAGGATTCTCACAGAGACCAGTAATCGATTATGAGGAGACTTATTCTCCCGTGGTGGATGCAACAACATTCCGATTCCTAATAATTCTGGCCATAAGAGAAAATCTGGATTTATGGTTAATGGATGTAGTAACCGCATATCTTTATGGACCATTGGATAATGAAATATACATGAAAGTACCAGATGGTATAGAAATACCAAAGAATGCTAAAGGTTCCTCAGAACAGCATTGCATCAAGCTTAACAAAGCTTTATATGGCTTGAAACAATCAGGGCAAATGTGGTACAACCGGTTAAGTGAATACTTACTGAAAGAGGGCTACAAGAATGATCAAGTAAGCCCATGTATATTCATTAAGAAATCAGGCCAAGGCTATGTGATCATAGCCGTGTATGTTGATGACCTAAACATACTTGGAACGGCCAAAGAAATCTCTCAAACAGTTGAGTATCTCAAGAAAGAGTTTGAGATGAAAGACTTGGGAAGGACCAAGTTCTGCCTAGGACTACAAATTGAACATCTTAATGATGGAATCCTTGTGCACCAAAAGACCTATATAGAAAAGGTTCTTAAAAGGTTCAAGATGGATAAATGTCATCCACTTAGTAGTCCCATGGTCGTAAGATCCCTTGGTCTTGAAACCGACCCGTTTAGACCAAAGGCAGAGGATGAAGAGGTGCTCGGTCCGGAGTATCCTTACCTCAGTGCCATCGGTGCCTTGATGTATTTAACTACACATACTAGGCCGGACATATGTTTTGCTGTGAGTCTTTTATCCAGGTTCAGCTCATGTCCGACCATAAGGCACTGGAATGGGATCAAACACATCCTAAGATATCTACAAGGAACTAAGGATGTATGATTGTTTTATTCTAACCAAAACAAAGAAAGTTTGATTGGTTTTGCTGATGCAGGTTTTCAATCCGACCCACACAGTGCTAAGTCTCAAACAGGGTATGTTTTCACGTTTGGAGGCACAACCATTTCATGGAGATCAGTCAAGCAGACTATATCAGCAACATCATCCAACCATTCGGAGATATTGACTATCCATGAAGCAAGTAGGGAGTGTGTCTGGTTGAGACTCATGACACATCAAATTCGGACAGCATGTGGGATCACGGATGGAAAAGATGAACCGACCATTATTTATGAAGACAATGCAGCCTGCATAGCCCAACTCAAGGATGGATACATCAAGGGTGACAGGACTAAGCATGTTCTCCCCAAGTTCTTATTCACCCATGATCTACAGAAAGAAGGAGAAGTCAAGGTACTCCAAGTCAGATCCAGTGAGAACTCAGCCGACCTCTTCACCAAGGCATTACCAACTTGCACGCTCAAGAAGCTCATGTTCCAGATTGGTATGCGATCATTGAAAAGCCTTCAGTGATGTTCACTTCAGGGGGAGTAATGCGGCTGTACTCTTTTTCCTATCTATGGCTTCCCTTTTTACCACATTGGGTTTACCATAGAGAGGTTTTAACGAGGCAGTATACCAAACGCATTGCGAACTCTAGATGGTTATGGCATTCAGGGGGAGTGTTGTAAACCTTATGGTTTTGGAATGCACATAAGTGGGTTTATCTTCTTGGTCGATACTTGGACCATTGGCCCATATGCTTCTTGGATGGGCCAGCCCATTTGTCCTTTGTCTTGGCCGAGTTTTACCTTTGTAAACTTGTCCCACATCGAGTATAAGATGTGGGCAAGTCGGCCATGAGGCCATATATATATGTGGCTCTATTGTACTTATTTGATACACAAGAAAAGCAATAAGAACAAGTCTTACACACATCTAAACCTAGCCGCCTCTCTCTCTCTCTCTCTCTCTCTCTCTCTAACCTAACCTAGTTCGAGATCAACCTCTAGTAAAGACACGAGATTCACAACATGCTAACACTTTTTATTATTTTTGTTCTCTTCTTCTCTTTCTCTCTCTTTTTTTTCTACAATTTTTATTTATACCCCTGGAAACTTTAACCACCAAAACTTAAAGAGATCCAACGATTCTTCTCTCATTCTCTAAGATCCATGATTGAAACTCTGTCTATAATAAAAGCCGTCATCGACGATTCCGCACATGATGAAAACAATAGCAACAACCGTCGAAAGTGATGAAACCAATATCAATGACGATTTCTTCTTCTTCTTACGCTTCAGATTTTGTTCTAAACGGTGACGACTCAACCTAAATTAACGAGGAATTCTGGGGTTTTTTTCTCGTTTAGAGTTTTTTATTCTGGATGATTTCCGATTTAGGATTGTTAAAGAAGATTTTGGGTTTTCTATGATATAAAATTCTTATTGTTCTTCATTTCAAGGAATTTTTCCTGTTTTTTATTTACTTAGGATTGTTAAAAATCTATATAGGTTTTCTATGATTTGGGGTTCTTATTGTTCTTATTCTCCTTTTCAAAATATTTTTTGTGTTTTTATTTATTTCATCTTTAGATCTAGATTTAGTATAACTCGGCATTACTAACTTAGTTGAACTCAGTATAACTAACTCAATTTTACTTACTATTACGCAGTATAATCAGTCGAACCTCAATATAACTAATTCAATAGTATCAGTAGTACTCAGTATTACGCAATATAACCAGTATAACTCGGTATAACTATACTCAATAGTACTAAATAGTACTCAGTACAATTAAGTATAACCAGTATAACCCAACATAATTCAGTAATAACTCAGTATAACTATATTAGTATTATCCAGTAGAACGAAGTATAGTTACTTAAGTCACTTAAATGAGGATTAAACATTAATGGATTGATTTGCTATCTTAAAAAATCAGTGATAAAAAAAATAGAACCAAAGAAAAGAAAAGTAATTTACTTAATTTGACAACCATCTGCCGGTGTATATAGATAGAACCAATTAACCTTGGTAGAAACCCTCTGCTACGTGTGATTTGGATCTATACGTTTAGAACCACATAAAATCGGGAGTTTATTCAGTTAAATCTGGATATAACTTACTTAGATCAAACAAATTGCATCTCACACAAGATTGGGTTTTAGAACCAAGTATCACATGTTTACTAAGCCAGGTGTGAAAAATAAAAGCTCTAAGTAAGATGAAACACTTCTTATGACAAAGTCTCTCAGGATGTGTGGCTACAATGGAAAAGCTCACCTATAGACACATTGGCACCGATACGAATTGTCCAAGACGTGGTGGAGCCCAGTGGAGTCGATTAACTATCTCCTTTTTGAATGTCCCCCAACTTTGCAGGTTTGAGATTTATCGGACTATTTGTCCCTTCCAGGTTACTTCCTAAGTACATCTATATACCAGAACATGAACTTTCTGTTTTGGAAGAGAAGAGAGGTGGCTACACTGGAGTCACAGTTCGACACCTTACCATGGATCTGTAGGTACATATGAAAGAAGAGGAATGAAAAAATCTTTAATGGGAAATTCATCTCTCCGATTGACACTCTCCAATTAGCTTCTCTTGAGGTGAAAAGTTGGAGAGAAGCTAACCAAAAGGAGGAGGAAGTAGACGAGAATCATGACGATCACGATATTACAGTTAGTGAGACAATACCCACTAGGATACCTCGAATCCAAACTTTCCAAATTGATGCTTCATGGATCGGTAATGACATTGTTAGTGGCCTAGGGTGGAGACTTAATGATCACATGGGTATTGAATCATTTGGTTATGTACTAAGATGGAATGAGAGACCTGAGGATCGCATCGATCCAATTTGAGACGGACTACTCAGATTTAGGGGATATGACCACAAATCCGATAGACTAGCCAGCTTTTGCTTCAGAGATTGATCTACAAGATAATTTTGAGAGTGTGAAATTGCATCATATTCTTCAGAGTAAGAATAATCGCCCGGACCAATTAGCGAAAGAAGCTAGGAATAAAAGCTTTATCTTTTTTTTCATATACATCAGACACAATCAAATAGAAATGCGCTCCTGAGAGGACTCTCGTCTGAACAAAACTTGATCTAACAAAATGGATAGTTGATAAAAAAAAGGGCAAGAATCGAGAAAGAGATAAAAGACTAGAGAAGGAGAAGGTGGCTTACTAGTAGAATGACTCTGAGCCGCTGGCTTAAGAGATTTAAAGTCAATTATTTCAACAAAAATGTGACACACTAATATTATCTTTAATAACAATTTTATAAATAATAGAAAAATCAATGAAATTTTCATAATAAACTCACATATTAAAAGTTAGCTTTAAATACTATTTTTATTTTAATAAAATAGATTAACAAAAAAACAAGCTATGATCTCAGTCGGAGAAGTTTTAGGGATGACGTCATGAAGAGTGGAAGAGAAAGGATTTTTGTTTCTGGTTTTGATAATAACTTTATATTTGGATTCTAATTGTATCTAGGGCAAATCTTTCAAATAGACATTTTTAAATGTTTTGTCACAAAAATAGACTCTAAAACAATGACCAAAATAAACTTTTTTATTTTGAGAATTTTTTTTTTATTATTTTCTTTAATTTTAAACCTCACATCCAAAACCTCACCCCCATAACTCTAAACTCTAAGTTTATATTAGTTGACCCAATAGCATAAATGTATATTTACATCCTTTAATAAAATCTAATTTGATCATTTTTCTCCTTAAATGTTATTTTGAAGACAAAAAAAATTTTAAGTTTATTTTAGTCATTATCTCTTGTATCCACGTGGATACAGTCCAAAATCATTTATTTTGATTGTCACCTGAGGGCAAATACCATTAACTTTTCACGAAAATTCATTATTATACATGTAAATATATCTTATTAAAAAAAAGTAAAAATAAAAAATAACCCAAAGATTTATCATTTATTTAAAATAGAGTGCTACTAAAGTAATTAATAAACCTAACTTTTAATAGTATTTTCTTTTCATGTTTTATTAATACATTTTCTAAATTAATTTTAAACTAAGACAACTAGTTAATTACACTTTAATACCACTGAGAAACTACATAATACTAACTTTAATATTTATCATTGTTTGAAATTAAACAACCATAAAAGATACCTAAATTGATTCTTAAACTAGTTAATGTTAAAACATAAATTTAAAATAACTACTTAATAAACATGAAAAAAATAATGATATATTTATTAGGTAAACAACTATAAAAACATGAAAAGAAAAATAGATATATAAATTTATATAACTAATTAATAAACATGACAAAACAATCACAAAGCTACCTAAATCGATTTACGTATGCATTGACTAAATTTATAACACATTATTTTTAAAGCTATATAATTTTATTTTTTATGATTTATTAGTAATAAAAATAGATGTAACATAAAATATTATTTATGTAATACATAAACTAATATATATATATATATATATATATATATTTTCATATAAATAATAGCCCAATGAAATTCAACATGATTAATTAATTTTATATTATTAATAACTAATTAATAACCATGAAAAAACAATCATAAAGCTACATAAATGGATTTAGGTATGCATTGACTAAATTTAGAACTGTATAGTTTTATTTTCATTAAGATAAAAAATCATTTTTATAATATATAAATTTAAATATTTACATATATTTCATATAAATAATAACTCATGAAATTTAATATGATAAATTTTGATGAGTATAAAATATATAACACCAGATTTTAAAAACTATATAAAAAATGATATTTTATATTATGATAATTTTTCCATTAATAAAAGTTAAAAATAGATTTGTACGGATGGATAAGTTGTATTTTAAAAATGTGAATGACATAATTAACAGTTTAAAAATAAAAATAAAATTATTCAATATAAACTATAAGATTATTGTATTTAGAAATGTTTTATTAAAATTATTTAATAAAAGTAAATTTGAAAATATAGATTATTAATTGTACGAAATAAATATTTTTGCTAAAAAGTAAAAAGAAATATTTGCACGGATCCGTAGATCAGGTTCTAGGTTATTTTAAACTCGTGTACTTCTTCACCAGACAAAATAATAATATAAGATATTTAGTTAATGCCACATAACCATGTGCTTGTTAATTAACTAGAGTGACAGACAGATTGAACCGGTTATTGGTTATAATAACCAATCCCACTCCGGTTTAACATACTTTGGCGATGATGAGATCTGGGCCACCCCGCCATATCACGGACAAGATTATGTGCTACTTGGCGATGGATCTGGGCTACAAATATCCCACACGAGTTCCATTTTTATACCCTCTTATACCCAAACCTTTCTTTTTAAATAAAGTTCTCTGTGGTCCCTCTCTGTCTAAAATTTTAATACTGATCATTCCACTTACTTTTCAGTTATCCAATTGGACAATTTTTCCAAATAACCATTTTATTTTTTTTGTCACAAAATAACTTTAAAGAAAAATATCAAAATAACTCTTTTTATTTTGAAAATTTTAATATTTTTTTTTAAAAAAATTTAAACTTCACCTCCAAAACTCCACCAACCCACAACTCTAAATTTTAAGTTTATATTCTAAAGAATATAATTATATATTTATACTTTTTAATAAAATTTATTTTAATTTATTTTTAATGCTATTTTTGTGACAAAAATTACTTTTTGCTATCATAAAGTATTCCTCTCCAATTTGAATACAACATACATACGTTTACAGTGAAGTTTTATTGGTTATACATAGTATATTGGTTTTGAGTTAAGACAAAAGCGATTTTCGATAAGTTTTAAAACTCTAATTAGCAGAGAGCTGCATATATACAGCAGTGGCCTAGTAAGATGTAGAACACGAACATATGGGTTATCTAACAAAATTACCTAAAAATAATAAAATCTGTATTTTCAGTACATGAACTAGCTCATGATAAACTTACATAATTGATGGAGATCTGTGTTATGTGCTTCTTCCTGGTTGTCCAGTCCTCGAGGAGATGTCTGTCACGTGGATTTTGATGGAGTCCCATACTGCATATCGAGTCAGAGCATAAAGAAACTATCAAAAATGATTTTAGGTCTGGTATGTCATTTGAAGCCCCAAATCTTGTCTCCCTTGACTACTCAGATTAGGCCTGTGGTTTTGGTCCGAACTGCAGCAAACCGAAATTTTTGGTTTTCGGTTCGGTTACCATTTTGAGTTCGGTTTAATTTGGTAAGATTTGAAAAGAATTTGGTTTTGGTTCGGTTTTTAATTTTATTAAAAAATAAAAAACCAAAAATAACCGGAATAATCAAATTTAACCAAAAAATGAACTAAAACAACCGAGTTTAACCAAAAATATCCTATTTTTTAAGAACATTATACCAAAATTAACCAAAAAATCGGTTATTTTCAGAAATAAAAATAAAAACCAAAAATAACCAATAACCAAACCAAACCAAACCGAAACTTAATTCGGTTGATTTCAAAATTGGTTTTCAAAATTCCGTTAACCGAAAACCGGTGGTTCGGTTCAGTTTGGAAAACCGAACTCACCGGGCTAACTCAGATTATGGATTGCTTGAGTACGCACAAGTTAACTTGGAGTCCATTCGAAGCTAGACTGAATATTCAATATTCTAAAATAATCAGGAGGCCAGATTTAAATAGTCTCATTAATGGGATAAGCAACGTCAAGACCCTGCATCTTACTCCGGCTTCTGCTGATGCAAGTTTTTACTTGGGAGAACTGTTGTATATAATCTCTCTTCAGTTATAATTTTGTTGGTTTGCTGATTCTTCATTTTCTTCAGTTTTTTTTTCTGGAACTAAACAGTTGTCTTGTCTTTAAATTTTAAGTAAATTCATTATCTTCACATTTCATATTTATTTTCTAGGTTAGATCTAATCGTAGTCAATTTAATGTCACAAATTTATTTTATTGGAATATCTACAGAAAAATAGTCGATCAAAGAACCTAAAATTATTTGACATCAATTCTTCAAACACTCGATTGTATCGGTAGTCTTCTTTACTTTTATTTTTAATTTAATAATAGTATGATGCAAACACCAAATAAACAAGAACCACTGTTGCTATGGATCAACCTTTTTACAATCACATAATGTAGAAAAAATAGTAAATATCTTCATTATCGTTTACTACTCTTAACCATGTTAATATATATACTTTTTCCACCAAAAAACTTTTCCAACAAAATAGTTGTGATTTCGTATAATCTAATTATATTATTAATATGTATCATTGTCTTAGCAAATTTGTATGATTCGATTACAAAAATATATTCGGAACTTTCTAAACTATATAGTAAATATTCCTAAGAATCTTTTAAATTTATTTTGTTAATCAATTCAAAATATTTAAATATTAAAAAAAAAATCAATTTTGAAATGACTATCTTAGTTATTTTATAAACCACAAAGAAAAGCAGACTTCTACAAGTTAAATATATTAAATTTAAACAATCAAAATAATCATAAATGTATTAGGTTATACAAAAACACATAATCGGTTAACTAACAGATCTTATAGAATTTAAAAAGAAAATAATATATGCGCTTTGAACTGTATATGTTGTCCAGTAAAGTTTAAATTATTTGGCATACATTTTGTATAATATATTTCTGATATAAATATTGAATTTTACCTTTTCGATACATAAATTATAATCCATATCATTTATATTTTATTTAAAGAGTGAAATGTTCTCAACATGTGAAAAACATGAAAATTCTCTAAAATGTTAAACTCCAAATGCTCGTATTTTGAATGAAATTTCAATATATATATATATATGAACTTACAAATATTCGACACGTTTATATGAAACTTGCAAAGGAAAAAATATTCACGTTTTAAAAGCGCGGATCAAAATCTAGTAGAAAATTAAATTACATCTTAAATTATTTAGCAACAAGAAAAAGAAACTAGAACCTACTCTATATCACTCGTGAAGAATCAAGTCGCTCTTAGTTATCATCATACATGCTATCTATAATCGTTCATACAATATTTTTTACTTTTTACCATTATGTGCTATCTCTTTTTTCTTTTGCATAATAATATATAATATTTATTTTACTTATATATAAAATTTATTTAAAATTTAGAACTCTATCTCACTATTTATTTTATATCATTATTTTTTTTTAGAATTTTATTTAGAGATCAAAATGTTATTAGGAAAAGGCTAAAAATTAATACAACAATAATTCTTAGCAAAAAGTTAAAGTGGCTTGGGAAACAAATCATACTAGCTTTTGACCCGCGCACCCGCGCAGGTGTTATTTTTGTGAATTTCTAATATTTAAGCAATTTGTTTGATATAATTCTATATATGACTTGAACTTAATATTCAATATCCGTTACCCGACTCGGGATCTTATCCTCTTCGAAAACGGATATTCATGGATCATGATAATAATTTTACGGATTCAATTGATCCAATTATAAATTCGGATAGCAAAATTTTAAGTTTGGATATTCAGATCTAGATATTAAATATTTAAAATTTAATTATAGTTATCTATGTATATTATATATACTTTTATATAAAATAACTAAAATTTTAATTTTATTAAATTTTAATGATTCTTAAGTTTTTTAAATAATAATTTTAAATAGACTAAATAGATGGTTAACAATTAGTTTTTAATTTATTTTAAATTAAAAAAACAGGTTCGGATGTCTGCGTGTATTCGGATTTTAGTATGAATATTCTAACCCCAAATATCCAAATCCGGATAACAATTTTACGAATCCGACAAATGCATATCCGAATCCGTATATCCTAGATATTTGATCCGTCCTAGACCTAATTGTATATATGTATTATATGGTGATTATTTTTTTTTAATTTATAAATTACATTAGTTATTCTTATTAGATATATATCTTACAAATGATAATACATTGTATTTGTTTGTATATATAATCATTTATAATAAATATTAGTATGTATTTTAGTCATCAAATTTTTATGGAAAGTTACATAATTTTGTTATTGTAAATGAATAAGTTTAGATTATAATAAAAAATATTAACATTATTATCTTTTTTATAGTTCAAATATAGTTGGTACCTTATATGAATATGAATAAAAATAAAACTAATTTAATGCTATATATATGTATAATTTTGTTTTTATTATAAATTTTTGAATAATACATATTCATTTTTTTATGAAATATTCAATTTTAATGACAAAGATTGTTAATGGGCTTAGCCCAAATTTATTTATTTTTTATTAAGAATTAGTGTTTGGATGCAGAGATAATATCAGTGGCATTCAATGGTAATTATTTAGAAAATGTTAGGGTTAAGTACTAAATGTACTTCAATTTTAATAGTTTAGATATGCCTAAACTTATAAGAGGATTTGGTAATAGTTTATATTTTTGTTATTTTTATTTTATCCTGCTTATATTTTCCTCATAATATTTTTATTATTTCTTATTTCAAAATTTGGTTAAAATAATTTCATTCGGTATAAGTTGACTATTTTTAAAAGGAAGTTCTTGACTTTTGAGCGTTTATTGTTTAAAGACTCGAAGACTAGAGGGTAGTTCTGAAAATTCAAAAGATTTGAACTTTACTAAATTGTAGCTGCATGAAGATTTGTAAACTTAGAAGATACACTTGATAAGTGGAACCACCAAAGAATGGTCCACCTCAAGCAAGAAGAATACTGGTTTGATTAAATAGAATATCCCTTTTCTAAAAACAAAATAAAGTTATATTGGTAATAATCAACTATTAACAAATTGTATTTTCTAACTTTTACACTAGTCGAGGCTAGACCTTTAGATTTACTAGCATTTTTCTTCAATTAACAAAAGTAAATTGGGTATTATTTAATTAATCTTGAAATTAAGCCGATGAACTTAAATGTGTACGAGCAAGTGTAAATAATTGTATATTTGAAATATGAATATGAGAAATAACAGTAATTAATATCTCTGACGTAATAAGAAACACATTGACAAGTATAAGTAGTCAAATACATGTGCACAACTAACATTTCTCTTTAACTGAAGCAAATTGGGTAGTGTCTTTGTTAACATCTAAATTAAGCCGATGAACTTAAATGCGCACAACTAACATTTCTCTTTAATTAATTATTTACACGTACAAATTATTTTTTGACGTGGGTATTGAATCATAAACACAGTCAGACACTCTCATTTCCTACAAAACATATCATTTTTGTCCACTCGTTGTTTTTTCAAATTCAATTTAATGTTCTGCAAAAGTGTCAATTACGTAACTATTAAAATTTCTTAATTATTTATTTCTATTTTACTATAGATTCGTTTACACAAAGAGCATGTTATCTATTAATCATTATTAAAGTTAATCTTCATGACATTATTAGAAAAAAAAAACTAAAATTGTGTTGGTAGCTAAACTATTTGTATCTCATTTTTAAAAAAAAATCATTAGATTTAACATGATCGACTATGGTTATATTTAAAAAAACATATTTCACATATATATTATTTTATATAAAAAAATACGATTGTTTAAAATACTTGATTGATTATTTACTCCTACATGTGCCGTAAATTACATAAGTGAGTGAAAGCGAAAATTAAACCGGTGAAAGCTTTGGTTAAAGATAGAAAGATTTCACATGAGTTGGGTTATAGATAAAATTTACTAGTGTAAAAAAAAACATTATATATATGCACTAGTTTTCATGAAATTATAAATTCAAAAACGTAAACAAGGTTAAAAGAAAACACAGAAACATGGAGGACAAACCCCTAACACCTCTCATTGCTGCAATTAAAGAATATGAAGAGGATCAACGTAAAAGGATGAGCTTTGATACTCTTGAGGCCGACGGAAGACTATTGTTTATATATGTGAAATGTGGAATGTGGGGCCAGTATATATACTATTTCTGAAGAATGGAGACATGAATGTCAAAGTTCGAGCTATTGACCTGAAGATTTATGTGAAACTAACGCGAACGGTGACAATCTCATTGCTGCAGGTGCAAACGGAACTGTCACGGAGTTGACAACGTTGGTCCCAGAAAGTATTAAGGCCATTTTAGGAAGAATGATGTTGCTCGCATGCAAAGAACAGTAAGAAAATCTGATAGGCTATACTAAAAAATATATGCTATATCTCTCTCTATATATATATATATTATATTAAATAAAAGGTCATGTAAATGATTTAACAAGATTATTATGAATCACTAGAGATTTTGGCCTACGCGCGGATTGCATATCTTAAATTTATTTGAATTTTATTGGTTTACTATTATGTGAATATTTTATTGTATTTTTATTATTTTGTTTTAGTATAAAATACATAAATTACACTTTATAGCCATAAAAATAAATAAGAGATAAAAATCAAAATAGAGATAAAAAAATTTTTGTCCCCAAAATAACATTCAAGGAGAAAAATGAACAAAATAGACTTTATTAAAAAATATAAATATATATTTATACCTCTTTGGTTAATTAATCTAAACTTAAGGTTTAGAGTTATGGATTATGATCTTAAGAAGATTTTCAAAAAAAAATAAGGATTTTGTAAGGCTAGAGATTCAAACTCGGTGCATTTAGACTATAACACGACATCACTACCAATACACTACAAATAATTTGTCAATAAAAGATCGATAAAACTAATATATTATTACGGGCCAGAAGCTCCAACTTCCAATGCTTGGTATTAGTACCGATACTGTCCATTATCCAATGTCAGTCTACGGTTCTACAATGCCATAATCCAATTTTAAACTATACCTTATAATAAAAACATTAATATAAAAGTAATTAAAATTTGATAAAAAAATTGAATCACATTAACTGTTTGTAAAAACAATAAATTTAAAACACTACATATACGTTTTTTTTTTGCATTTTTCCATACATATCATTCATTAAACTAATGTAATCAAATCTTTAACCATAATCGCTCTAATTGATAATAAATTTATGCTATTGTGTAACATAGCATAAATAACTATTTCTCAAATTTAACTTCAAAAGAAAATATTTTTTATCTGTAATTTATATTAAAATAAAATAAAAATCGTAAAAAATATTATCTTAACGGAGATATATTAACAATTTTGTATGAAAATAAATATGAGATTATTTATGTTTTAGCAAAGAACAACACAACCATGTTAACAAATGTGAATCTCAAATTCATAAACAAATATACAGATTTTATGTAAATTTGCATGCTAAGTGAACTGTTAATTATAATCGATTATCTTATAATCATAATAGCTATACTATTTGCTATATATATATATATATATATTTGTTTGGTGAAGAAGTAAGAACTTTAACCAAAATAATTATAAAAATCAAAAATATGCGTCATTGCTCTTGGGAAAAAGTCAAAAATATTTATTTATTTATTCTTTAAAACATCCAAAAAAAGAGAAAAAAACCCCTTCACACGATTTATTTGCCGCATCCCTAAAACCTCACAAAACTCTCCGGCGTGTTTTCTGGTTTACTCTTACCGGAGATCAGAGCTCATCTACAGATTCCTCCGTCTCTTCTTCTCATCTGTAAGTGATACGTTGTCGTTTTGGTCTGATACTTAAGGTTTTTGATTTAGCGATTGTGGGAGATGTTCATCTGATTCCTCTGTAGACAAAGAAAATGGCGTCAAGAGCGATCGTTAGGAGGAAGAATATCGTTTCTGATTACTTGAGTGTCTATGCTCGCTCAGCTCAAAGCTTTGGTCATCACTCTCTAACCAACCATCCTCCCTTGGAAGCTGACCGTGTAGCCAAAGACACCTCCTTTACAGGAGGATATGGTCTTCTTTTACCTTGGAAAGACGGATACTTTGGACGTAGATTCCATGGTTCTCACTTCTCAGGGATTGGCTGTGGAAGTTCAGAAATGGGTTCTTCTCTGGGGATGAGATACATGAGCGTATCTATGCGAAATGCTACTACAGTTGCAGCTAAGAAACCGGAAGAAGAGGAGAAGAAAGATGATGTGGTTGGTGTGAATAGGAAAGAGGCCTCTCCTGAGGAATGTGACCAAGCTGTTGAAAGTCTGAGCAGTGTTAAAGCAAGGGCGAAAGCTAAACGTATACAAGAATCCAAGAAGGTTGCTCGGTCGATAGTACGGAGGACATGGGTTTTTATTCTTGGGATTGGTCCTGCTTTAAGAGCTGTTGCCTCCATGAGCAGGTTTGAGCTTTCTTTTGACACCGTGTGTTCTTGTATGGGTATTGTACTGTACTGATTTTATGTTTGCTGTACAGGGCGGATTGGGCGAAAAAGCTCACTCATTGGAAACAAGAGTTTGTATCCACATTGAAACATTATTGGCTTGGGACGAAACTACTCTGGGCTGACACTAGGATCAGTTCAAGATTGCTGCTCAAGTTGGCTGGTGGGAAGAGTCTCTCTAGGAGAGAAAGGCAACAGCTAACTCGAACAACAGCTGATATCTTTAGATTAGTGCCGTTTGCAGTGTTCATTCTCGTGCCGTTTATGGAGTTTCTTCTGCCAGTTTTCTTGAAGCTCTTCCCTAATATGTTACCTTCAACTTTCCAGGACAAGATGAAAGAAGAGGTATGTTTCCAAGGAGTGTAGGCTTTATTACCTTGTTGCCTCCTGGTTTACTTTTTCCATGTTGCTCTTTTGTTAATGTACAGGAAGCATTGAAAAGGAAGTTACTTGCTAGGATAGAATACGCTAAGTTTCTACAGGAAACGGCCAAAGAGATGGCTAAGGAAGTTAAACACTCAAGAACTGGTGAAGCAAAGCAAACTGCCGGAGACCTGGTTGAGTTTCTAGACAAGGCAAGTCATGGATCTTGTGTTGGCTCAGATACTACTCTTTCTTTCAGTTTTTGAATGTGCATTTCATTTCCCACGTTCTTAAAATCTTGCCTTGCAGGTTCGAAAAGGTCGACTAGTCCAAAATGATGAAATTTTGGGCTTTGCAAAGCTTTTCAACGATGAGCTTACTTTGGATAACATTAGCAGGTTTATTGCTCCTTTTCTTTTGAATCTCAGAGATATGTTGTAAAGTGGTACATGTTCTGACAGTAATTACCTCTTTGTTTTCAATTTACAGACCTCGCTTGGTTAGCATGTGCAGAATTATGGGTATTAGCCCATATGGAACAGATGCTTATCTGCGATATATGCTCAGAAAAAGACTGAGGAGGTAAGATGCTTCCATCTCTCATTGTTTTTGGACTTCTAACCTTACTTTGATGTTAAATTTTTATCCTTTTTAATGCAGCATTAAGGAAGATGACAAACTGATTAGAGCTGAGGGTGTGGATTCTCTCTCAGAAGCTGAGCTACGCGAAGATTGCAGGGAACGGGGAATGCTGGGGACGCTTTCAGTTGAAGAGATGAGGCAACAGGTTTCTTTGTTATTTGTTTATCAAACTCCATCGGAAAAAGATAGTGTTGCAGCGTTAATTTAGTATCTTGCAGCTTCGCGACTGGATGGACTTGTCACTTAATCATTCTGTCCCCTCGTCGTTACTGATCCTATCTAGGTAGGTTCCAGAACTCTTTTTCTCATTATTTTGTTCTTCCATCGGTTTTATTTTGAATAAGTTTCTGATATGAGTTTATATTCAGGGCATTCACGGTTGCAGGAAGAGTTGAGGCAGATGCTGTCCGGGCAACTCTTTCCTCTCTTCCTGACGAGGTTGTGGATACTGTTGGTATTACTTCTCTGCCATCTGAAGACCCTGTATCTGAGCGACTAAGGAAATTAGAGTACCTTGAGATGCAAGATGAACTGATCAAGGTCTGATATAAACCATTGATTGTATTGTGTTATGCTTGCTTGAGGAAGTTAGAGAACTCAGTTTTAGAAATTTCACATTTTACATTGATATATATGCAGAAAGAAGAAGAGAAAGAAGAAGAAGAGCTTACAAGGATTAAGGATGTTAAAGGTGGTGAAGAGGATAAGGCGCTGCAAGAGATGACCATACCAACGGCAAGAGAAGCACAAGAACAAGCCAGAGCTAGAGTTCTTGAACAGCAAGATGATCTTTGCAAACTTAGTCGTGCACTGGGTGTTTTGGCTTCTGCTTCTGTAAGTAAAATGAGTATGTTTTTCAACAATGAATATGCAATACAAATTTATCCACTACCTATATGAGAGTCTGTTTGTTTTGATATAAACAGTCAGTATGTAGAGAGCGCGAAGAATTCCTGAGGTTGGTCAAGAAAGAGGTATAGTCTCTACAAAAGCATAAGCTCGTGTCGATAATTGATTTGCTTGATTAGCATATTGTGACCGAGATTGAAAGTCATCGTTCTTCTGTTTCTCAAGGTGGAGTTCTATAACACAATGGTCGAGAGAGAAGATGTTGATGGTGAAAAAGCTGCAATGAAGGCATACAAAGCAGCTAGAGAAGATAGTGACCAAAGTGACGAAGTTGCTGAAGCAGACGAGGTTTCCTCTGCACTAATGGAAAAGGTAAAACAACTCTAAAATCTATTTCAATGGATCTTAAAGTCCCAGGAGATTTGTGTGCCAGAGCTAACTCTTCAGGTGTACTTCTTAAGGTTGATGGTCTGATACAAAACCTGGAGAAGGAGATTGATGATGTGGACATCAAAATTGGCAAAGGATGGCTGCTTCTTGACAGGTATATAGACATATTATATATCATCCACTTTTTAAGATTCTAAAGTTGTAACGTTTTGTATGCACACAACACAGGGATCGAGATGGAAAAGTCACACCTGATGAAGTTGCAGCTGCTGCAATGTACCTGAAGGACACACTTGCTAATGAAGGCCTTCAACAACTAATCAGTAGCCTCTCCAAAGATAAAGGTAAAGAATCATCTCTTTATTGAGCTCTTAATCTCTCTGAAGTTAAATCTGTTAATTGATCTCTTGTATTGAATCTGGTTTCTCAACAGAGGGAAGAATTATGGTGGAAGACATTGTAAGGTTGGGGAGATTAGGAAGTAAGCCAGAAGAAAATGCAACAGAAGAAGAAGAATCAAATTAAAAGAAAAGAGTCCTCCGATTTTTTGAAAACCAGATGAGATACTACTGCTACTACTCTTAGTTGTAGTGACGTTAGGTTTTTAATTCCGAGAGAAACTCTACATCATATTTTGCTTAGACATAAGGAAGTTACATAATAGAAGGCGGCTAAGATTGAGTTAGACCTCAGACCTTTTGACTTCTTTTAGTTTATGTGAAAAGAGGCTAATAAAAGAACAAACTATAGCTATTTAAGAGCTAAGAGCATCTCCAACAGACCCTTATCCCCTCATTTTTTTGAAGTTTTTTTGCTCTCCAACAGACCCTTATCCCCTCAAATTTTAAGGGGTGAACAGTACACCCTCAAATTTGAGGGGGCACTGTAGCGCCCCTTAAAACACTATTTACTTTTCACTTTAGTCCTTCTATTTATATATGTTTAGTGATTGTGTACTTATTATTTCTTATTTGGCATTTTATTATTTTAATTATATTGTCACTTAAATATTATAATTGTGGTATTATAAAATTATTTTAAATAATATTAATATGTTAATAAATATTGTATACCAATATATACTAATATTAATATAAGTATAATTTAAATATATTATTTCACATAGTATATTTCTAAAATTTAACACAAATACAAAATTATAATACAATCATAATATTTTACATCAAAATAAAAGTTTAATAAACTGATATATTACACAATAAAATATATCTTACAATACTAATATTCAAGTAAATCCATAAGCTGAAATATTACACATTGAAAAATATATTACAATACTAATAATCAGGTAAATTTGGTCTTGAACCTCCAAGATCACTAAAGTATTCTCGATATAAATTTGGAGCATTCTCTTCGATTTGTTGTTGCCGAATTCTTTTTTGTATGATTCTTGCTTGTTCAGATTGGATAAACTGGCGAGTGTTGATATCATTGATGGAGTTTAAATTTTTCAACAAGATTTTATTTTCAGCCTCCATTTCTTTTATAGCTAATTTTTTTGCTTGATTTTGCATGTGTAGATGAACCATCTCATAAGTTTTTTCTCTAGAAGATGCACTTTCTTTTAAGAAATTTAGGATTTGTTCATTTGCCGAAACCATATCATCCATAGAAGAAGTATTACCTTCAGAAAGTTTTCTTTTAAGTTTTGCTTTCTTTGATCCGATAGGACGTTGTGACGAATTTGAGCCACCATTGTCACTGCTTAAATTGATTGAGAATGAAGAAATTCCAGGAGATTGTGATGCTGGAGAGCCGACAATATCACTCTCAATATCCGGGATACCGATATTGACATTATCTCAATATCCGGGATACCGATATATATATATATATATATATATATTGTAATTTGAATTGTTTGTGTTTTATTATTATATGTAGTTTTATGTTTTCTATCTTTTATTATAAATAATTTGATGTTACATTTAAATCTGTTTACTAATTATGTCAATATTATATCTTAATGTGTGCTTATTGTTTATTTATTAAATTTTAATGATTACAATTAACTATTAAGTAAATTGAGGACTAAAGTGTAAAATATAAGTTTTTAAGAGAAAAATTTTGAGGATCACCGTTGGAGAACACTCCCTCTATCCCTTTATTTTGAGGGTGGATCCCATAAAAAATGAGGGGGCTTGTTGGAGATGCTCTAAGTATTTAGTATATGTGCTTCTCGTAATAACAAGACAAGCCTGTTTAATCACTAATCTTGGTTTATCTTGTATAAGTCACAAGCAATTAAATTAGTTTGCTAATTATTAATAAATGACGTCTTCTATTACCATGCTTATAACAAAAATTCATTTTAAGAAAGACAAACATTTTTGATACATGTCAATCGTCAAGTGCAAGAATTGTTTTAGAGAGAGGTCAAAGCAGGTAACATCTATAAGATGGCCATGGCTGATGATGCATCAGGAAGGATCTAAGCTCCGTCAGCTAAAGGTATGTTCACAGTACTGATGTAAAGAACTGCACCCAAAGAAAAAAAAAAGGAAAGTTTATATGCATACATAAACCGAACAATACTAGGTTGAGAGAAGAATGTAAGAGATTTTCCTTACCATTGTTCCCACGGATAAAGGCATCACCGTATTTGTTCTTGAGCTGCCCGTTCACATACTCCTCTGTCTGCTCCATTGCTATGTTCATATACCCATCCAGACAAGCAAGAATGCCTGTGTAAAAAGAAGGAAGAAGAAGCAATCCGTGATCAAGAACTCAATACTAACAGAACATAGACAAAACTCATCAGGGAAACAAGAGAAACAAGTCGAAAAGAATGAAATAAGTAGTTTCTCAAGCGTAGGGAAACCAAACCACAAAACAAAGATTTGAAAATTCAAGCTCCAAATTCTCCTAGTCACTTGTAGCTTCATTGCAGGAGGGACATTGATAAAAGGAGATATTAAAGTGAGAGTTGGCAAGTAGAGAAGATATAGTCATCCAAACTGGTTACTGTGATCTACAGTGGCTTGCCTTTGACTGGTTTATAAGCCAAAAAAAGGTCACACTTTCTCTAATTTGTCACATCTATATCAATTCATCCCTCTCTAAAAATCCACAGATCGGCTTTCTCACATATTAATAGTTTTTCAGCCTCAGGAAAACTATTGGTAAATGAACTTCAGAAAACCATTGAAAATGTATAAAAAAAAGCCTTACAAATGAATATGAATTAAGTCCTGGACTTACAAAGCAAGGCTTTGATTCCAATTAACATGGCCAAAGGAACAAGACCTAGTTCAAGACTTGTAACCTAAAGTGCAGCAAAGATAGCTAAACAAATTCCAAAAAACAAAACCACAGCTATGCACTGCCACACAAACACACATAAGAAGAAGAAGATAGCTAAAGAGAAAGAGAGACTCACCACGATAATCAACACCAGAGTTGAGCTTCACAACAACAGGTCTCCCACGGATCGATTTCAGAAAATCTGCAGGTGTCTTTGTCGTTCCAGATACTTTACTATCTCCACTTCCACTCATCTTACTTTCTTCTTCTTCAAAGCACGATCCTTTAACGTAACTGCAAACATAAACAGAGAGAGAGAGAGATCTGAAATCAGCAAAGTCGCTCAAACAAGACTAGGACTCAGACACACAACCAAAACACAGACACTCTTCTTCAAGAGTAAGCAAAATCAGTAGACAACAAGAACACTAAGAAGTAAACTATCACAAGAGTAAGTTCGTAGTTCATCAACGATCTCTCAGTTCCTAGTACTCAAAGCTCCAAACTTTAGACACAATGGAAGCTAATCGATTGAACGAGTAAAGAAAGATTGAAACTTTCCGATGAGAACAACCATACCTGACCTACTCAAGTCGACGACAGAGAGAGAGAGAGAGAGAGAGAGTAACCTAAGGGTTTTATTGTTATTTTCAAAACCATAGGGTATGAAAATGATATTATTCGTGCTTTCAATATTAATTAATAGTATTTGCATATTGGTCCTTTTAGTCTTAACTACATTTTAATTTGGGCGTGAAATTAATCTCAAGTGCGTTTTCGGTTCCGCCTCTCAAAGCTGTCGTCTTTCTTCTATCTCTCTGGCTACAGATCCCTAAAGCCTCTCCTTTGGACCGTTAATCCTCAATCTCTCTCCTCCCTGTAAGAAAGTTTCGAACTTTTTGCTTGTGGTAGCAATGGGGAAGAATCAAGCTTACAAGGCAATGCAAAGATCTAGGGTTGGCTCCACCTCAGCTCAGCCCGAGGAGGTTGAAGACGGAATGGTTTTGTACCCTTTCATACTCCTTTCTTGATGATGATTACGTCTCCTCAAGATATCCAATTTTGAGAATTGATTGCTTTTGGTTACTTTGATCCTTGTGTTAATGTGTGATTGAGCTTTGTGTCTGAGTGATTCAAGAGTTTGAAAAATTGATTGATTGTTGTTACTTTGATCTTTGTGTTGATGTGTGATTAAGCTGACTTTGAACTAAGCTTTGTTCCCTTACGAGTCTTAGTGTCAGGGGAACAACTTGTAATCGGACCTCTTAGGACAATTTAAAGTGATATTGGTTCATGTCTTGAGGAAAATTGAAGTTGACTTGTAGTTTCTTTAGAGTGTAGCATTGATGTTTGTGTCTGAGTAAGAGTCTGCGATTGCAATCTGTAAACACTGGAAAGTATTTAGACAAGTAAAAACAATAAGATGCTTTGGTAATGGTGCATTTGCTACTTCTTTGTTTCAACTCTTTGTTATTGTACGGGAGCATTTCTGATGAGGAGTGTCTCAGGTGGATGGTTCATTTCATACACCAGAGTGGCATGCGGCTCGTTTGGCTAGTCTCAAGACTACCCACACTATCACCTGGGAAGAGTATAAGAATAAGCAAAAGGTATTCTTCGTTTTTAAGACTCTTTCCATATCTTAACAAAAGCTTCATCATGTCTTGTCACAATCCTTTGTTATAATCATCTTTAAGTTACAATTTTGACCCTTAAGTGTTCACTATCCTGATCTCTCTCTGTTCTAATTCATCTTCAAGCTCATTTTTCTTCTTCTGCAATATCAGTTTGTTACCCTTTGCTGCTTCTCCGCAGTTTTGATTGTTGAGCATTTTTAAGGTTGTATCCTTATTTTTGCTGTGACATGTTTAGGAAGAAGAGATGAAAAAGGGAGAACTTGAAGCAGATACCGATAAACTGATGCGTGAGTATAGAGCTCAGCTAGATGCAGAAAGGGCTTTGAAACTCTCCAAGGGAAGGAACTATTCTAGTGACAAATCCCTAAAAGGTTATATCATTAACTTTACTCGACTCAGATTATCTAAACCTTCTTTGTGATGAGGTTACTAACTGTTTTCTCCAATGATCTCACAGATAAGAAAGACAGAGATTCAAAGAAGAAACGAAGCAAAAAGAGAAAGGTGCTTACTGACAGATGGTGCCTTGTTTTTTTTTAAAAAGATTTCTATTAACATTAACCATGTTGTCTCTTGCTATGAGTTTGCAGCATTATTCATCCTCAGAATCATCATCCAGTAGCGATGAAGATGAATCTAGAAGATCAAGATCAAGTTCTAAAAGATCAAAGAAGGAGAAGAAGCACAAGTCCAGCAGAGACAGACACTCTAGCAAAAGTAAAGATGAAACTGATGGCCCTGTACCACTATCTAGATTCTTTGGCAATCTAAAGAGTTGACGTTGACATGAACAAACATGCAAAAGATTCCTCAATCAAAATACTCAATTTAGGATATGATTGTTTTCTTCCTTTTTCCAATCCCCTATATATTAGGAGCAGCAGTTTTAAAACTTCTCTTAAAGCTTATTTTGAAAAACGGTGATGTGTCAGTGCTGAACGTTTCTTGTGAAAATTTTAATTTTAATGCAAACTAATATTTTTCTTTTAAATAAATCTCTACGTAACAATTAAGATTTTCACACATTAATTTTCCTAATTCTATGACATACAATTAATGTGATCACACATTAAATTTTTTAATCAAATCATTTTTAGTTTATGTACTTTTAGCTTTGGTATTAGTGAATTGAAGTTATCTCCGTGCAACTACTGAATAATATAATTGTTGAAAGAAAAAATAAGAAAATCAATAAGATTCACATCAACTAAAATGGTGGAGTAAGAATAGTTTTAGAAATTGAAAGTTTTGTACTTTATCGAACTTTGCTATGATTGAGGTTTCTGAAAAGAAATTGAGGTGAAAAAAAAAGCATACAAATTCGGTTTTTTTAGTTTATTAAAGTATTATTTTTTCTTTTCAGAGTTTTCGTATCAAATAAAAAATTAGAAACATAATCAAATTGGTAAAAAAAAATCAGAAAGGAAAAAAACTTTAAAATAAAATAATTCGCAAAATCGATTCAAAAACATAATTGATGTGCCTAATGAAGAGATCATATTTTTGACGCAACAAACCTTTTTCACTCAATTATATTGTGCTTTTATTATATTTACCAATAATTTTTATAAGAAAGTACACGTTATTTGGTTATAGACTACATCAGTTTTGCAACATTCCTACCAATATTGACATGACGTCCAACCTTTTTTATTTATATTCTTAAAGTATGGTCTAATAATCATTTATTTAAAATAAAGCCTAAATTTTTGTAATACATTTATTTTATTTTGCTTTATATTAGTAGAAGAAAATAAGTTTGGGTAAAATATATGGATCTGAAGAACCGAACCGAAATCTTTTTGAAAGTAATACTAAACATAAATTAAAATTGATTAAGTACTTAGATATATCTAAATTTTTGATATTTGGATAACCAGACCCGAATCCAATCCAACATGATATCTTGGATACCAAAAATATCTAAATCACAAATATAAACTCAAATATATCAATTATTTTAAATCTTATATCTATTAGATATTCAACATATGAAAATATCTAAATGTTATTAAAATAGCCACAAGTAAATATCTATAATAACAAAGTATGTTCAAATACTGAAAATATTTATATGTTTTACATCTAAATATTAAACTGAACTAATTTTTATGTAAGTTTAAGTATTTGGTTTCACATCATTCAAATTTACATGTTTTATGTTATTTAGAAATTCAACCCCACCCCTAAATAACATAAAACATATAAATTTGAATAATGTAAAACATATAAAATGTTTTATGTTATTTTGAAAATTATTTAAATTTATATGTTTAATGTTATTTTGATATAACATAAGTTAACTACCATTTTGCAAAGTGGTAGTTAACTTATGCTATTTTTGGCAATTTCTAAATATTAGAAGTTAATATCTGTTAGAAACGAAGAAAACCACAAATACTAAAAAAATTAGAGTCGGATATCTGATTCGATCCGGCATTATACAAATAGATATATATATATATATATATATATTTACAAATAAATATAGATTTTTATATGTATAATTTTATAAAACTATTATTTTAACATATCATTTCATTAATTTTATTTAAAATTTACTTATAAAATAATTAAAACGACAATTTTCTAAAATTTTGTGTGTTTGTAAGAAAATTTAATTAATTTTATAACTTTATTAAACATATAGTTTCATTAATTTTTATTTTTTCATTTCATATTATGTAAAAATATTTTTTGAAAACAAATTTGTATAGTTTTCTAGATTTACTTGTATTAAACAAAGTAGATGAGATATTCGTAAATATCCGTAAATATTCGCAAATATCTCAAAAAAATCTGGATATCCGGAAAACCGGATAACCGTATTTCACGGAAGCAAAGCAAATCAGAAAATCAAATATCCATAAAATACGAAGCAAATCACAAATACTGAAAATTATGGAGTTATTCGCCCACCCCTAATCCCAATATCTTAATACATAGTTAGGAGAGCAACTCCTTATTATTTTAAGACATATTATTTAGAATATAATCTGACAAAGTCACTGTTCCTTTTCAACTATTGCTGCTTCAGCGCTGAAAGCTAGAGCTTCACGATAGATTAACTCCTTAATCTCCTCCTCTGTGAATGGATGTTCCTCTAAATCTAAGTTGAAGGGTGCCATGCACACTGGTTCATCGGTATTGTCGTGCACCTCACTGAGATATTGATGTTTAAGCGCGTCTTCAACTGCAAAGATGGCCAACAAAATGGCGATGAAAGTTTAAATCAAAAGCTAAAGAAGAGACATAAACGTGTATATACTAACCTGAGATCCTCTCTCTAGGGTCAAACCTTAGCATCTTCTCGATCAAGTCAAGAGCAAAGTAAGGCACGTTCGGGAACTTTGCAAAGAAAGATTGGCGACGAAAATAAGGAAGCTGCCTTAAGTATTGCTTAGCATTTTCACTCAATGATCCCATGTCTTGTTCTGAAGGAGAGCCTAGGAGCTGCAAATCAAAGTGCCTTTAAGTTAAAAGATCACTAAAAAATGTAGATTAACTTGGAATTTTTATTACCTCCAGGATCAAACGAAGCTGATGAGCATGATCTCTACCGGGGAAGATCGGTAGGCGAGTCAGCAACTCCAGGAAGATACAGCCAACAGACCAGATATCTATAGCTGAGGTGTAAGCAGAAGAGTTCAAGAGAAGCTCAGGTGCACGGTACCACCTTGTGACAACATACTCAGTCATTGTACTACTCTCGGAAGTACCACGAGAAAGCCCAAAATCACATATCTTTAGTTCACAGTTTGCGTTCACTAGGAGATTGCTCGGTTTTAAATCTCTATGTAACACATTGGCTGAGTGAATGTACTTTAATCCACGCAGGATTTGGTACAAGAAAAACTGCGTTTAAAAAATAAAATAAAAATGAACACTTACAAGCTCTCTAAACAAATGATTTGTAAGTTGAAAATCAAACCTCGTAATGAAGTGAGTCAAGTTCTTGACAGGATGTTATGATTGAATGAAGGTCACTGCCCATCAACTCATATGCTATGTAAACATCTTCAAAAGAATCTCTCTGAGGAGGCAATATTATGTCTTTGATTCCAATAATCTATAAAAAATGGTATTTATTTAAATATTAGGATCTAATGATTAATTTTAGAAAAGATTAAAAGATAAGAAAAGATAGTTTCGATATTCCCGATGAGAGAGATATTTTACACCACGTCATAAAATATTAGCATCAATGGTTGGTCTAGGATCTACGAAAATTTAGAACATCCACAATAGAGATTCTCGATTCTCAAAATACATAAATATTAATATTAATATTTACATATATGAGTTTTCGGAATTCGACGGTGAGAATCTCCATTAGAGATGCTCTTATGGTCTAAACTTTTTTAATTATCAAAGAGAAACAAAATAGTGAAGAAATCATACGGACATTTTCATGGTCAAAGTGACGAAGAAGCTTGATTTCACGTAGAGTTCTCTTTGCCACGATTTTGTTTTCAAACGCATGACCAATCTTCTTTATTGCCACCTTTTCATTGGTCTCTGAGTCCATGGCTGAACTGTTAAAAACAGTAAAAAATAAATAAATAAATTAATGTGTCAAATAATATTTAGAGCAACCTGAAACAAAAGATCATACAACCTTTAAAGGATGGAGACAAATAATATAAGAAAAAGTTAAAAGGAGATTACCAAACGAGGCCATAAGCACCACTGCCAATAGGCATAATTGGTGCCTTATACTTAGCTGTGAGTTCAAAGATACTCCCACGTATGTTGTATTGTTTGTATCTACCATCATGGCTTCCATGCCCAATAACAGTGTCAACGGCTAGCACTACAGGTGAAGAATATAACTGAGCATCAAGGGTAGCACCGTTGTTATTTTCCACAGTCTCATGATGAGCATCATTGGTTGGTTCCATGATTCTTTAAGATTGGGTGGTAAGGTGTTTGTTCTTTTTTTTTCTGTTGGGTTGATGATAGTGTGAGAGAAGGTAACATATATATAGTGACTGGGTATATTTACAAGAAAAAATCTAAATTGTGTAAAATTAAATTAACCGATGACAAAGAAATATTTATTGACGTCAGGATTGCTATACATCAAAAAGTAACTTGTAAATATTACTCTATCCGTTTCTTAATAGATGAAGTTTTGGTTTATTACATAAAGATTAATAAATTTACATTTATCTAGAAAGTATTTTTAAAGATATAATTTTAAAATCATTCAACCAATTATAAAAAAAGACTGCAAAATTTTTATTAGTTAAATAATTTCCAATAAAACTAAAGTTAACTTTAAAACCTCAAAATATACCTTAAAATCTTAAAATATCATCTATTTTGAAACAACATAAACATTTTAAAACATCATGTAAAATGAAACGGAGGGAGTAGATTTTACCACGGTTAATATGTGAGGTCTTTGGTGAGTTAGACATCCATGCAAAAAAAATAATATATATATATACAAGTTACTTTTTGATGTATAGCAATCTTGACGTCAATAAATATTTCTTTGTCATCTGTTCATTTAATTTTAGACAGTTTAGATTTTTCCGCGGCCCATGCTAATAAGTTTATTTTCACGTTTCAGGATAATAGGTTTATTTGTATAAAAATATATGTCGTTGACGCAAAATATTTTGAACTATGAGTTTTAATAATTCTCACTATTTTAAGTAGTTCTTATTTATAGAAAGCTGTCGATCCATTTTTTACTTATATATTATTGACGATTTAGTTTTTTAGGTATGTTAATGTGAATGTATTAATAAAACAATTACACATATAATAATATGCTCACACAACGTTAAATGAGTTCATAAAGATATCTAAAAAGATGAGTTTTGATAAATTTTAATATCTGTAAATAATTATTTATTATACAAACATTTTTTTGTTAATTCATTTTCATTATAAACTCTTAGCTTTACTTTAGTTCTTCAAGATAAATCCACAAATTAAATCTATGACATTTTGATTATTGATAAACAGTCGTAAATAAATTTTCAAAACTATCATTTCATTGTTCTCTATAATATACAATCAGAAAGGCTTTTATACCTTTTTATATCGCATATATATCTTACAAAATTATACTTTAGTCTGAAATGATATCAGTGTTTTTTGTTTCTTGAGCTTAAGTTTAGTTGTTTATTATTTGTGTTCTACTAACAAATGATGTCTAATAATTTTGAATAGAAGTTTTAGTTATAACAAAACTATTCACATTTGTTAATTCACCCCCCTACAGACTTTTTGGAGTTGGTTGAAATTTGTAAGCTTTTTGTCGTCAATTTTGTAATTTTCAATTTACCTTAATTTGTAAGAAAAGTATAGATTATTTCACTCTTTTGGATACAAATTTTGGATACATTTCCTTTTATTTCATTCCCTAATTTTTATTAAGCAACTTATTAAAAGATTTTATTTTACATTTCCTATTTTCTAACTAAAATCATAAATTCACTATAAATATTTTATAAAGAAATTCAATTTTTCTTTTTGTTTTTCTGTATCGTATAAAACTCACATAACTTACAATACAATGAACTTACATTTAGTATGCAAGTCTATCAGATGCAACTTGGTAAGTTAATATACTCTCCTTTTTAGAGAATAGAATATTAGATTATTTCCTACAAAATATAATTATTTCCCTTTTCTGGGACTTGCTCCTTTTGCTAATGATATGATTCTTATTACAGCTGCTAACAAAATAAACTACAACAAATTTCTGTGACCTCAAATGGTTTCAATTTTTTTTCCTATATCCTGAAAATACATCGTGAATTAATAACAAAAAAGGCAGTCCAGCAATCCAATGATCATTCCACTGAATCACCACTTCACCGGGTAAGCCTTTTTCTCTATAAAAAAATGTATTGCTGTCTTTCTACTTATGATGATTAAAAAAATATCACTTCAACTTCTTTCTTTTTTTCTAATTTAAATTTTTTATTCAACCTTTTAAAATTTCAGATCCAGATACAAGCATGAATTAGAACAATTAATCAACTCTAAACATTTTTAAAAATTTCGACATGTTGCATTAATCAACTTTAAACATCTTTAGGAACCAGCTATTATTCTCAACCATCAACGATGACCTGAGAATGTGAGGTTCTTCTCATTACCTCGGATGCTAGGAATTTTGAGTCGTCTTTGGCGTACCTAGCTTCTGATGAACTTCTTGTAGCTTATAAATATCATTGTCGATGAGGCGCTAAACGGTCAATAGAAGTGAAGGTTTTAAGTAACCCTTACCGAGAAGAGCTCCGAGAGACAAAGTTATACACACCACTATCCCTCCATAGACAATTCAGAAAGCGAGTCGGTTTCACCACCAAAACAATATGAACATGTCTCCAATACCTGCACAAAAAGTCTACACACATTACCGCAAAAATTCAAGTGAAGCAATACCGCACATGAATGTGAAGAACACCAAGTTGAAAGCTGCCGCCTTGAACTCGGTTTAACTGATAAGCAACCGTGTTGAGTAGGTTTCAGATAAATTAGCTTGGCAAGAAGTCTCTGACATCCATAGACGACCACTGAAACTTACTGGATGAGCATGTAAAACAACATGCCACACCCACACAAATCTGAATATAACCAAGCGCCATAACCTCCTGCACGTTGTAGCTCATAAATTGCCTTTGATTCCCAAACGAGACCACCTAACCATCAGGAAGAATAACATGTCATATTCGACACCAAAATGGATTGAAGAACCAAAACCTTAAAGAAGAATGATTCCTGGCCCAGTAAACAGCAGGGATCCACCGCTCAATCGAACTGAAGAACTATCTCGAAGATCCTCAACAACAACAGAGAAATGACCGGATTTAATCGGATTGAAAATCGATCTTCTCCCAACTCAAAAGCCAACTGCTCTTCGATTCTCTGCTTCGATAACCTCAACTGAAGCCAGAGGTAGCAAAGTCATCTCCTGTGAATGCAATTAATTGGCTGAAGCTCAGAAGCTCTTGGGATAGGTTTAGGAGATACCAAAAGGATTGTCCACATCATGGTTTCACGGAGGTTCAACTATTGGAAATATTTTTCAGGGATATTCATTTGTTTTATATGTTGATGTTGGATGGTGCAAGCGAAGGGAACATCAAGACCATAACACCAAAAGAGGCTCATAGACTGATTGAGAACTTGATGTCTAGCAACAATACTAAAAATATGGATATGCATAGGATGAAATCAGCTGTAATGGATGGTGACAAGATCGTTGAGGCCAAAATCGGTTACGTACATGAAGTCTCAATGGTAAAAAAAGTTGTAGAGAAGGATGAGAATCAAGGCCATATCCAGTGTATGAATTTGTGATGGAGAAGGTCTTGAAAATTCAGCAGAAGTTGATTGCATACTTAAATCTGAGGTTAGATGTTATATACAAAGATCTGAATGGAAAATTTGAATCTTTGGCAGCTCTTATCATGAGGCTAAACACCTAGGTTTCTTAGACTGCAGAAGCTGTTACAGAGAAAGCTGAAGAAAGTGAGAAACACCAGGTTGATGCCATCCCAGATAATGACTTTGGGAAAGTGGTCGAGCATGAAAAGCTGGAAGAAGGAGTTCTTTCTGGTCGAAAGTTCTATGTCTTTTAGCAGCTATCATTGGTGTCGATCGATACCATCAGATGAGCATTGATTGACACCCCTTGTAGAGTAAGTAGGAAAGGTAGGAATCATGAGCCACTCAAATTTCACCGCTCGACATCCGCATCCTTCCATCCCGTACCACGCTAAAACGAACGACATTGATCGACACCAACACAATGGAATATATCGACAACAACTAGCGAGCACCGATCAACAACATCAGTCGACCAGCGATCAACACCCGCCCTTGACATGTTAAGCGCTCTTACCAAACATTGATGCACACCACTTTCATGGAACTTTATACCCATCTCATAATTCAACAGAGACGACAGTGAGCACCAATCAACAACCTGTAAATGCACCAGAACAAGAGCAATCGACCCCAGCTGAAACCTCATTCGTTAAGAGTGTCGATTGACGATACACACTCAGTATCAATCGACACCAAATGGATGAACATGAATCGATCATGGAATAATAGGCAATGAAATAATTAATTCCAATGGAAAGCAAGTGAAATCTAGGAAATCTTATGTTCTCAAACACCTCAACAGTGAAGCTAACAAAGCTGAAATTGATGGATTTCACAAGAGAATAAAGAGGGTTCCTAAGGATATGTCTTCGAGGATGCTTATCATAAGTACAGACTTGGTAATTTCTTCAGAGAGAGTAGAGAGACGTATAAGAACATTGAGCTGCTATTCAACAAGATCATCTGTAAACCTAAGAGGACACTGAAGAAATAACAAGATCCTGGGAAGTTCCTGATTCCATGTTGTATACATAACCACGATTTTCCAAACACCCTCTGCGATATTGGATCTGCAGTCAGCATCATGGCCATAAACACTGCTGAACTATTAGGATTAATGGTTGAACCTTCTCAAGATAGTTTCACCTTCGTGGATATCTCCAAAGCAAACTGAGTATGCATGATCAAGAATGTCAAGGTGGAGATAGGGGAATGCACTATCCATGTGGACTTTCATGTCGTGGAGACCAAATCAGGTTGGAAATCTTCTCTTCTTTTTGGAAGAGCCTTCATGGCTACAGTGGGGGCAGTTTGTGATCTAAAGAAGAATAAGATGTGCCTGACTAATGTTGATGAAACTGGCATCTACGATCATGTGGAGAAGAATAAAAATAAGGACTTTATTTCATGCATAGATTTTTTTGAAGAGAAAACATAGTTGATTCAAGTTGCGAGCCTGCAAAACTAACTTTAACATCGGTCGACACTTAGCCTTCAAAATCGACTGAAACGTAACCTTCAGTATCAATCGACACCCTCCGAATTTCAGAATAAATTGAGACTGAAAAGTCTAAGTCTAGGGGAAGGGCCATGAAGAAAAAAAAATGCAGATGCATATTTCTTGTCATTAGCTCCATCGCAAAGTCAAGAAGGAAGTCTTGAGTATAACGTGCACTGCAAAGGAGGTCCAAAACCTTTTACCAAGGTTAGAGTGCTATGTGATCCAGAACTGAGAGAAAAATGGGAAGTTTGTGCAAGAGCTTTTATCAATTGCATCAACAAAATGAGATAGAGAGACACTGAGACTTGTTTTCGAGCAAGTTCACATTATCATCCGGACTAAAGCAGACCTCCAAAAATCCAAGCTAAAGACTAAAATAAGAGTTGAGTGGGAGGCAACCCACTATTAGGTATGTTTTAAATTTATTTTATTTTCATGGTTTTACTAATTTTCGTATTTTTCTTTATTTGCAGTAAAAAAAGGAAGACCGAGAACCGTCATCAGACGAAGACAGAGCACAACCATCAGTCGATACCGATCACCATTGGTCAACATCATGACATTACCATCGATCAATACTCGTAACAGAGTCTTGTATTTTTGATTATCCTCATTAATTTTACTTATGTTTTAAATTTTCCCACCTAATCGAGACGGGATAACATTGGGGACAATGTTATTGAAGTCTGAGAGAGGTTTACTGATATTGCTTTCTATTTTGAGTTTTATTTTATGTATTTTATTGAGTTAATTGAGTCAAAAAAAGATTATGATCTGATTAAAATTTTTACTTATTATCAAACATTTCAATAGCACCAAACTAGACTTGTTGATTGCAGAGAGTACTAAAGATACCAAAGTGGATCATCCTTTCATTATATCACAATTGCTTATAAAGTTTGAAGGAACCGAAGCTATCCTCCAACCTAATACTGACTTGATTGTTTGCTTTGGGGTTTGACATACATTGGATATGATTCCTCTTGCAAGTCTGGAAGGTAAAAGTCTGTGTGCTTCTGATTTCCTTCTTTCTCTCTATTCGGCATCCATAAAATAAAAGATTGAGATGATTTCCTGAAGATGCAGAGGGGTAGATAAAATTATATGTGACCCCATTATTCTAATTCATAAAGGTATGATCACATACTGTGGAAGCAAGGGATATGTAAATTACATGTGACCTTATTCTTCGCATATACTTTGTCAAAAAAAAAAAGAGAAAAGAAAAAGAAATATGAACAAGATGGACTGTATCAAACAAGTTGGAGGATAGCTTCGATTTAAATTTTTACTTATTATCAAACATTTCAATAGCACCAAACTGGACTTGTTGATTACAGAGAGTACTAAAGATACCAAAGTGGATCATCATGCCATTATATCACACTTGTTTAGAAAGTTTGAAGGAACCGAAGCTATCCTCCAACCTAATACTGACTTGATTGTTTGCTTTGGGGTTTGACATACATTGGATATGATTCCTCTTGCAAGTCTGGAAGGTAAAAGTCTATGTGCTTCTGATTTCCTTCTTTCTCTCTATTCGGCATCCATAAAATAAAAGATTGAGATAATTTCCTGAAGATGCAGAGGGGTAGATAAAATTATATGTGACCCCATTATTCTAATTCATAAAGGTATGATCACATACTGTGGAAGCAAGGGATATGTAAATTACATGTGACCTTATTCTTCGCATATACTTTGTCAAAAAAAAGAGAAAAGAAAAAGAAAAAGAAATATGAACAAGATGGAATGTATCAAAATCATTGATTCATTGGACTTATAAAAAAAGAATAAGAGATTTAGAGAAAAGAGAAAGAGGGAAGAAAGAGATCAGAGAAGAGTGCATGTGTGTTCAGATACTTGCAGGGGTAAGAGTCAATGTATCATCTGATCTATACTCCCAAGGTAAAGCCTGCAATTTTATTCTATGCAAGAATTAAGGTTAGTAGAGGGGTGAGTCAAGCTAGTATATGCTAAGTTGTTGGTAGAATGAATTTGATTGCTATACTAGGATAATATATATAAAGTTTCTCTAAGATTGACACTTGTTTGATGTGGTTGCAACATAGTAAAAATGATAATAATAAGCTAGAGATTTTGTGATCCCCTGCGTTTTCAAACCTCTCCCACATGTTTACTCTTGTTTTACTTGAGGACAAGTAAAATGTTAAGTCTGGAGGAGTTAATAAATCCTAATATTTACCTATTTTTGACCATATTATAGGCATTATTTAGATCTATTATGTGTGTCTTGGTTCATTTTATAGTGTTCTCAGATTCAGGTACGTTTTGGGGAACTTTGCTGATTTTGGAGCTTTTTGAGATGCATAATTATGTAAACACGTCAAAATTTTATCTATGGATGTAGACCTTAACGTGGTGCGATTGAGCTGATCTTTTGAAAAATATAGAGCTTTAAGTTATCTTTCCAATGCCACCTGTGTGAGGCCAATCAGCATCAATAGAAGAAGTTATGTATGTTTTACTGAAAAGTAGTTCTTCTGCCTTGCGAGTGGAAGCTGTGGAGAAGATGAAGAATATCGATCGACGACACATCCTTATTTTCGATCAATGGTGATTCTAGAACGTATGCCAAGTACATTCAAGACCGACTAAAGCCCAGAAGCCACCACAAGTTACCAGAATACCCCTAAACGATCCAAAACCCTATTTATGTTTTTTCCAAGTCATTGTTGACAGCTATGCTTTCTTTGCTTCTTTATTTAATTGTTTAGGGTTGAAGAGAAGATCAATTCTCCTTCAGATATTGATTGGAACCCCATTGGTTTTATCTTCAATTTCTTATTCTATTATATTATTCAGACTATGATTTGTGTTATTGCTTGTATGTTTGAGTAATCATCTTGTTAGGTTTAGGAATTTCATGAGCTTAATGTGAGACTGATAATATGTTAGGATTGCTAAGGTTGCTTATTTATTTATACCCCAGGGTAGCTTGTAATACTAGGATCTGGAATAGTTAGAAAAACACGATAACATGACTGATTGTTTGAACATAGAATCATAGTACAATTGAGAGGCACGAGAGTGCAATCAATTAACGAAACATGAATTCTGTTGGATTAAATACCTAGGCGGATATGCCAGTTTTTCTAGGAATGTAGTTGAACATAATCGATTAGGTCGTTAATGCTTGTTTGAAGAAGCATCAATCGACACTCGCTCCTTGTTCGCACGCAATAGCTGAAACATAGGATTCAGACACCTGATTAGTAATTGCATGCGAAAGCTGGATTACTTACTTATTTAAATCGAGTTCAAGAATTTAATCTATAGATGCTTTATTATCCTTGATTGTAGTTTTGAATCTATTGATTGATAAATTCTTAAGTCTAGCTTTTATCTCTTATATTCTCACAACCAATCTATCATTTTTTTATTGCTTTATTATTGTTTACATATCTTAATCTTAATATCTAAAGTCTATTTTGTGGTCATGCTCCTTTTGGGTTTGATTTTCAAGTACTACATCAAACCTCTTATTTGAGAGAGTAATTTGAAAGTTAATTTGAGCATATCAAACAGCAACAAAGGAACGAAAGCAAAGGAAAAGGGGAGCCTCCGGCACTGGCCGTCGTGCTCATGCGCGCACCGGACGCAGGAGCTCAAGCTCAATACAGTTTTGGGTTTTTCGGTAGAGAAAATAATCGATGTAGTAATAGTATTAGAGAGTCATTGGTTTCACAGAAAATTCTAGCAATCACTTCTACTTGATTGATTAAGATTCATTGTTTAAGGTTTTAAATATGCTTACACATTCGAAAATTATTAGTTGCGATCGAGTACTAGTAAGCTAAGTGAAATGAAGAAAATTGCAAGTTTGCAATATATATATCAATATCACATATGCATAGGCATGTGAATATGCATATAAGTCACGATCCATGCAACATGTTCGACTATTTTGCCATTTTTACAATTTTAACTGTGAATGATAAATAAGTTACGAGTAAAAATTATTTATCTTATCTCGGCCTAAAGCCGAAAAATAATGCGTCTAACAAAGCACTGAGTATACGATTTACGGCCTTTGATAACTGGGTCCAAAGACCATATTGGTTTTAGGAGAAAATACTATTAGATTTATGCTCATCAGCAGCATGAAAATCCTGACTTCGAACATCTGAGAAAGAAGATGAAATTGTGAGGTCAACACCATTTCTCTCAATCTTGCTTGTTGGTCCATGTAGTTACTCTGATGCTTTTCTTTATCAATCTTCTAGTATCAATCTCTCTCTCCAGCTGTGTCTGCAGAAACAATACCTAAGGAGATGTTGCAGCTTTCGCAGAGATGATCCTGCAGAAACTGATGATTGAGTGGTCAAGCTTCTCTTTTTTGCTGCAGGGCTGTCTTTAGCAAACAGGATCAAGCTATATAACTATGCTGATCCTTATGAAGTAGGCAAATGGGCTAGCCTTTCTGGTTTCTGATTTTACCCTTTCATTGTATGGAACTTTGCTCGATCCACATACCTTTTGTAGTTTGAGATTCTGTCTTGTTTTTAGTCCTTTCTTCTAAAAATTAGCTTGTTGTGTGTTTTATGTTCTTATTTGGTGTTGCAAGTATTGATTTTGATGTTCTTGACATTGTAAAAAGCTATCAGTTACCACAATTCATGTAGCTATCTATAAAAACCTCTCCCAACCCCATATATTGGAAAATCTGTAGAAATATATTGATTTGGGCAGTACTCAATTGAATGCCACATTTTGCACTCTATTTTTTCTTTATGTAAATTCAATGCATTGGAAACGAAAAATCATTAGATGTAATATCCATTTTTGACAAATCCGTTAGTTTGAAATGTTTGAAACAAAGAAATGTTCAGACAAGAAAAAAAAATAAGTCAAATAAAAGAAAATAAATAATTTCCATTGATTTGCTCTTAATATGACTAATCATGTGTTGCAACCACAAACCCGCTTAAAACCAAGAGAGATAGACATACTCCAAATACTCCAATTTTGATTAAAATCTTGATTTGATCTTCAGATAAACAAAGAATAAAAGTATCGATCTAGAAACACAACGAACATAGATATAGAACCAAAAAAACATATCCCAACTACGGCTCTGGAACATTAATGTCGATTTTTGAATGATCTTTTTGTAAAACCTTTAATGCGACTTTGAGTTGAGTTATAGACTTATAGTCATTGAACTAGAATTGTGGAATAAGTTATTCTGAATTTCATAGTATCTATGATGATGTGTCATCACCACAAATATTTTTACATAAAATATTAAATATTTTTTTCTTTCTTTAAATAAAGGTACATAAATATCTAATATGATTTAATATATATATATATTATATATATATATACACATGTGACAATTAATGATACTGGATAATAAAAATTTGATAACAATATTAATTCATCCTAATTTTTTTTGATTTTAGTAAAAAAAATTAAAAATCACATTAATTATGTAATAAAAATTTAGATCCGTATATGTTATATTTTAAATATTTAAAAATAATTATAAATTACTCAAAGTGATAAAGTCTCCAATTAAATATATTTTTTGATCATTGGTTTAATTTTTTTACTATCAAAATATATAAATAGATATTAAAATAGTATATCTATATATATATATATATTAGTATCATCTAAATTAAACTATATGCCATTTTAAAAATTCATAACTATTTTATTTTTTGAAAATTCAAATCGTATTTGAATTGATTTACCAATTTTAAGTTAATCATATCCTTAAATGTATTTACATATCATGTGCTATTCTTATTAAAATACTTTTAAAAACAAAATATTTAATGAATAAATATATTATTTAGCGCCTAGCGCGAATTAATTACCTAGTTTCTAAAAATGTAAGAGGTTGCTGCTATTATGCTACAACACACATCTACTGTACTAGGTACTAAAAGTTTGGCGTAATTTTTATCTTACTTTTTTTTTGCCAATATTTTTTTGTCTTAATTTAATTTTTTTTTGAAGTGTTATGACTAGGTGCTTTCTGTATCTATATTATTAAAACTGAAGTACCTTTTGGTACTGTTTGGAAACGTGGATAACACTATCATTGAAAATTGTTTGGACACAAGGATAACAATATAAAAAATATATTTCTTTTTATTTACAAATTTAGTCTTTGTATTTACAATAAATTAAGTACTTCATTTTTGTATATCTTTTTTTTATTTACATATTTTGGCACTGCATTTAAAATAAATTCAAATTAAATAATTACAATTCTAAAGTTTATCTAACTAAATTGATATTCATATATTGACCATTAAATTATTTAGCATGTTGTTTTATTGTAAAATAAAATTAATAAAAAATAACATGTTAATATATGGATAGTACAATTACATCAAATACATCAAACTATAAGTTTTTAATATAATATTATATACAAATAAAAACTATTATCAAACAAATGTATTATAATATAATATATTATACTCTATATGTAAATTTCAAAACATAATAATTATACATAAAAATAACGGTTTGTGAGTTTACGTTCAACATAAGTTAAAAACAAACATCTGCGCGGGGGGCACGAAACAAATTCTAGTTTAATTTTAAGACATTAGTCACATTACATTTACGAGTAGATATCACAGATCTATAGAAACATCACAAATCTATAAAATTAATTATTTACTTTGAGGAAAAAATATTTATTCGCTTAAACGAGAGGAAACTTAAGATTAAGTCCGGCCCAGTTATAATTACAGTTATAACCTGAAGACGGATTTCATTGGGCCATGGTTATTGATTGTTATGATGGGGTAGTTCTAAATAAATTATATATTTAGGGTTTATTTTGATAATACTCTCAAATACATGAGTCTTTTCATTAATTTCAAAATATCGCTGGTGAAGTTTCTTCACAGACGTATCTTATGTCCTTTATTTAACAGACGATTCTTAAGTTTTTTTAGTTAAAAGTTAAGACACGTCTCTTATAAAAACTAAGAACTCCATGCTAAGAGACTTGTAATAAATATGCCCTTAGAACATCATTATCTCTAAGAATCTCAAATGGTGTTCTTAATTTTTTTTCTTTTTTTAATTAAAAAAAACAAACCAATCGCGGGCCACCACGTGTCAGTGGAGCCCACGAACAGTGTAAGAAACCATCAAAAACAGATTCTTAATTAGGGGTTTTAAGAGATGATTTTTGCACTATTTGCGGACCCCACGTGTCAGTAGGGCCTGCGAATAGTGTAAGAACCCCTTTTAAAAACCCTGGATAAAGATGATCTTAGGGTTTTATTTGTATATGAAGTATTCCCACTTGTATTTGGTATCTATACTTATACTAAGCTTGTTTAGGACTTTCATTGAATCACTATACTGTATCCTTTGCTTCTTATTTATTTTTGCTTTCATGTATACAAGTATACAAGTAATGGGTTTAACCCTTGAGACCTGCAGATCTGTAAAGCTCACAGCTTTACATATACTGATTCAGTTTTCGAATTGCTTTCTTGTGGAATGTTGATGGATACTATCAGAAGAGAGAATGAGCCAATGGAATGGTCCCCAGTGCATCTCAAGGACCTACTTTCAATGGCAAGCAACGGACTTCGAGCTTAGAAGTGCCTATTATGTTGCTAAGTGGACACCAAAGTGCAATGGACTGGTCTTATCTTCTCTCTAATGCAATGGACTATAAGCTCTGTGTATGGGATATGCGTCCTTATGCTCCACAAAACAGATGTGTGAAGATCTTTGAAGTGAATCAACACAACATTGAGAAGAACTTGTTGAATTGTGCGTTGGTCATCGGATGGTAGTAAAGTCACAGCTGGTAGTGCCGATTGTATGGTTCATATATGGGACACCACGTCAAGGTGGATTCTGTATAAGCTCCCTGGTCATCGTGGATTTGTCAATGAGTATGTCTTCTATCCTCAATCATTGGATCTTGCAGTGGTGATAAATAATCATTTAACACAGAGACACTAACTGTTGAGATTCTTCTTTAACCTCTTGTGTTCCTCTCTCGCTCCTTACTTATTTGCCATTATATACTTGTTGCTATCACAAGCTTCACTCTCTAGAGCTTTTGCCTTGCTAAAGGATCTTAAGTATGGATCACCATAAGAGCTTCGACCTTGATGCTTTGGCAAACTTTCTCAGGGACAGTGATCCTGGATATCATCAAGCAAAGGAAGCGTATGAAGGTATGTGTGAAGTAAGGCCATTAGTATTTGAAATCCAAGATGATAGATAACGCTGAAATGCAGCTATGTTCTAGCAAACACCGGTGTTACACAGATAATATTGCTAGAGGAGGCATAAATGTTTTAGCGCAAGATACTTTTCTTCCTCGATTACGATCTCCGGACTAACTTGTTAGGTAAAGCAGTTTAGTGGCCAGATTATACACTGGCAAGCCAAGAAAGGTGAAGATACCAAATGATTTAAGGAGGGTACTAGAAGAAGGCATGATAAGAAATTTTAACTAAGTTTGTTGACATGACTGGTTTATACTTAAGGCATGTGACAAGATCTTGAGGCTCAGAGGTTGGTTCCACTGTTTCTATCTGATGCATCCGTGCAATGTAAGCTAACTAGGATGGTTAAGGTTATTTGATCTACTTGGACCATCTTGAGAGTGGAACTAAGACATATGCCGAGAGCCTGATCCTCAGATTCTTGAGTATGAAGTCAAGGAGCTTTTGACTGCAATGAGTTTCAGAAACACGACTTATGTATACACCACAAGCAGGAGGATGATCCAGCATACAACCTGATATTGTATGCAATGTTTCAGCAGTACCGAGCCCGCTTTTTTAGAGGTGTGAATCATGTTAAAATACCAGCTGATGGTGATGATATTTATTTAGTTGGTTACTCGCTGGTAAAACATTACCATAATGTTGTTGTGTCGCCTGAGCATGTAATGGGTACATTGATTGAGTACTCAGATCAGTTTTGGCTATGGGAAGAGTTGGAGTCAGCAATGATAATAGCTTGTTCGCTGAGACAGAACAAGTACATATATGTGGTTAGTCTACCGGCTGTTGTTAGCTAATGTGATTTGATCTACCCTTCTTTGAGTTGGAGTGTAGCTGAAGCAGGAGTAAGAGAAAAGACTCTACTGTCTAAGGAAGCAGCAGTTATGTTGGGTAGGTTTCATCAGATGGCATGCTTTGTACTATTCAATGGACATGGAGACTAGTTTCCAGAAGGATGGGAGATCGTAATAGGACCATGAAGTCGTTGTTTAGCACAGATGGTTGCAGACTCATTGAGTATATGGAGGATCAAATGAGTAGTGGGATGCTGCAAATGTCAAACAACATGATTTGGTTAAAGTATCTTGACGACGACTCTATGGAAAGGCTGAGAAAGTATTCATTTTTTGACTGGTTAAGTCAAATCCGGGTAAGGTGTTGAAAGATGGTATCATCAGATGTCTCAAGCGAGGTGTAAATGACCAGAACAATATCCGTATGCCTGGTTTGTATACTGATGATAGTTTTGACGTTTTGAAGGAAGTAGTTATTCTTGGTGGTGGTGGTGATTCTAAACTAAAATTCTCGGATGGAGCTTTCATTGTGGATTTGTCTTGCATTAGGAGGTTTGAAGGGCCTAAGAAGATTCTTTCATTCACACACTGAGGGTATATCGTCATTCAACTATGACTGATTGTCAAACTCAAAGAAAGATTTGTCTGAACACCAAAGTTGATGCTTTTCCACAATCTCAAGAGGCTAGCTAATATACAGCCTATGCTTGGTTGCTTTTGTTACTTATTGTAATGGATATTTTGGCAGAGATGCAAGAGAAAACAGAGAATCTATTCTCTTGTTTGTGTTATGTACAATGTTTCTGTATTTCCAGGATTAAACATTTTCATATTTCACAAAAAAAGAGAAAACGATCAGCGAGCAACAAGGTTGAGTATGAGAATAATAAGACAGTAGATTCTTGCGGCACTTGGATAGATAGGTAGGGACATGTAGGGTCGGGTGAACATGAACATATTCTCCCACGTTTACTTATGGCCACTTGGTTGGTGAGATCAAAAACATTTTAATTTCTATGTTATAAAATCATATATGTTTAGTTTGATAATTAGAAAAA